>JABXNX010000033.1:161773-191297 GCA_014843695.1 Archivesica marissinica
ATTATACCGGTATATATAGTTATAAGATGGCATTATACTGGTATATATAGTTATAAGATGGCATTATACCGGTATATATAGTTATAAGATGGCATTATACCGGTATATATAGTTATAAGATGGCATTATACCGGTATATATAGTTATAAGATGGCATTATATCGGTATATATAGTTATAAGATGGCATTGTACCGGTATATATAGTTATAAGATGGCATTATATCGGTATATATAGTTATAAGATGGCATTATACCGGTATATATAGTTATAAGATGGCATTGTACCGGTATATATAGTTATAAGATGGCATTATACCGGTATATATAGTTCTAAGATGGCATTATACCGGTATATATAGTTATAAGATGGCATTATACTGGTATATATAGTTCTAAGATGGCATTATATCGGTATATATAGTTATAAGATGGCATTATACCGGCATATATAGTTATAAGAAGGTCTACCTGAACCGTAGTTCATATTTTATTACTTGATTCAGTTTTACTTAAATCATGTGAATACAATAAAAATCAAACGGGTTGGGCCACAAATGATAGAAACATTAGTTATGGCTTTTCTGACCACTAAAACACACATTTGTTCACAAGCTAATTCGCCGTCCCAATTTCTGTTTGTTTTATATTATATCCTTGACAAGTGTGCAGAGAATTATTCACAAACAGCTAAGGAAGACTATGTTTATAAATTTAAAACTGAAGTCAATAATGTTTAACGTATCCTAGCTATACTGGATGATATAGTATTAGCTGTCCGATTAGTGCAGTGGTTAGCATGCTTGCTTCTTACAAATGAAACCCAGGCAATCGGGTTCGATCCTCGGACCGGGAAGCATAGGAGATGGTATGGTGGTCGCCAGATCGGACAGGTAGGATTTCTCCGGGTACTCCGGTTTCCTCCCACTCGAATGACCACAAATACGTTGTCATCTGCGCCAACGAGAGTGATTGATATAAGTTATTACAGCTTGTTTTGCAATCGCTATAAACTAAATAAAGTTATTTCAGCTTGATAGCGAAACAAGTTATTATAACATTAATTTAATAATTTTGAATCCTCATTCTTGATGGAATCCATTGCCATGAGTGGGAGAGAGGAGGCAATGTAAGTGTCTTGCCTGAGAACACAACCACCCTGGTTCTGGCGGGAGAGAGGAGGAAATGTAGATGTAAGTGTCTTGCCTGAGAACACCACAACCCTGGTTCTGGCGGGAGAGAGGAGGCAATGTAGATGTAAGTGTCTTGCCTGAGAACACCACCACCCTGGTTCTGGCGGGAGAGAGGAGGCAATGTAGATGTAAGTGTCTTGCATGAGAACACCACCACCCTGGTTCTGGCGGGAGAGAGGAGGCAATGTAGATGTAAGTGTCTTGCCTGAGAACACCACCACCCTGGTTCTGGCGGGAGAGAGGAGGCAATGTAGATGTAAGTGTCTTGCATGAGAACACCACCACCATGGTTCTGACGGGAGAGAGGAGGCAATGTAGATGTAAGTGTCTTGCCTGAGAACACCACCACCCTGGTTCTGACGGGAGAGAGGAGGCAATGTAGATGTAAGTGTCTTGCCTGAGAGGTTGGGGGGGGGGGTGTGTGTAAGTGTCTTGCCTGAGAACACCACCACCCTGGTTCTGACGGGAGAGAGGAGGCAATGTAGATGTAAGTGTCTTGCCTGAGAACACCACCACCATGGTTCTGACGGGAGAGAGGAGGCAATGTAGATGTAAGTGTCTTGCCTGAGAACACCACCACCCTGGTTCTGACGGGAGAGAGGAGGCAATGTAGATGTAAGTGTCTTGCATGAGAACACCACCACTGTGGTTCTGGCGGGAGAGAGGAGGCAATGTAGATGTGTCTTGCATGAGAACACCACCACCCTGGTTCTGGCAGGAGAGAGGAGGCAATGTAGATGTAAGTGTCTTGCATGAGAACACCACCACCCTGGTTCTGCCTGGGCGCAACACCTGGGCTACGAGACATGGCACAATGAAGGTCTCACGGCAACATCATGCTTCATCTATTGCCAGATACCAAACAGACAACACATAGTCCATGTACGCTTATGTGGTATTACTGACAACACCTTGCGATCTAGGATGAATAATCATACTGTAAGAGTTATATTCCCCTTTAAGACTTACCTTGACCTTTAAGACTTACTTTGACCTTTAAGACTTACTTTGACCATTAAGACTTACCTTGACCTTTAAGACTTACCTTGACCATTAAGACTTACCTTGACCTTTAATACTTACTTTGACCATTAAGACTTACCTTGACTGTTAAGACTTACTTTGACCATTAAGACTTACCTTGACCGTTAAGACTTACTTTGACCATTAATACTTACCTTGACCTTTAAGACTTACTTTGACCATTAAGACTTACCTTGACCATTAAGACTTACCTTGACCTTTAAGACTTACTTTTACCATTAAGACTTACTTTGACCATTAAGACTTACCTCGACCTTTAAGACTTACTTTGACCATTAAGACTTACCTTGACCTTTAAGACTTACTTTTACCATTAAGACTTACTTTGACCTTTAAGACTTACCTCGACCGTTAAGACTTACTTTGACCATTAAGACTTACCTTGACCTGCTCATTGGACGTAACGGCACAGAACACAATCTCTGTGAATCCCTGGGACGGGAACATTCGGAAGCATATACCACCTATTACATTATTGTCCTTGACAAGTGCTAGGCACTTGTGCTTCCTGAAACATTCAATCAGAAACATTATAACAAGAGAATATTTATTTGTTTCAGTGTATGATCAAACTATATTTCACAAATGAACATTGAAGGCAATACTATCATGGGTGGCACGAGTGATAATAACGGCGTGCTATGTTCATAAATAAATAATGTCATACACTTAGGCAAATAAATGATCTTTTTATTTTATGCTGAAAGATGTTTTTATGATAGAAAACGATGCAACTAAATGGTACTAGAATGTTGCGTTTAAATGCCGTTATAAATTATTTCACTGAAAGCTGGTGTTCAAATACGCTTAGATCGACAATATTTCAAACTGCAGTGACTGTTTTCAACCAGTGGAATAACACATTCTTTCACTGATAAATTTCATTGAAAACATAAGATAAATCATAAACGCATGTTGTTCACAAAAGTCTTAGCAGGACATGATTTCAAAGTGTGGGAGAGGGATGCAAGGCTGTATGCAACATGTGTTGCATGAAGTTATAATTAAACCTTTATTTATTTTACAACGATTGTGTTACATGAAATTTAAAAATTGATGGGTGATGTACCCAGGAGTTGTTTCGAAAGATATCCAAATTTGGTCAAATTTTAATAATTAATGCATTGAGGAAACACTTTTCTGACACAAAAGCAATGAGCTAGCCTATCATTTTAAGGGGTTGGAGAAAGGGCTCGGGCTACTTACGAGTCTGGCGATAGTCTAGATTATAATTTTATGATCTATCCAGTAATAAGATCTTTATGCATTCTGGGATTGAAGTTTGCTATGAACTTACGGGTCGAACACAGTGATATATTCCTTTGGCATTCTGGGATTGAAGTTTGCTATAAACTTACGGATCGAACACAGTGATATATTCCTTTGGCATTCTGGGATTGAAGTTTGCTATGAACTTACGGGTCGAACACAGTGATATATTCCTTTGGCATTCTGGGATTGAAGTTTGCTATGAACTTACGGATCAAACACAAGTCTTGTGATATATTCCTTTGGCATTCTGGGAAGTTGATGGGAGAACACATTTTGCATACCTGAAATAATCAATTAATATCTTGATAAGTTGTCTCTGATTGTATCATGTATCTCATATCGGGTGTCAAAACCAGCTTAGCTAAACTGGATTGAAAACCGATTCATTGCTTTCACACTTGCATAGGATCTAACACGAGTGGTGACTTCATACCAAAAGGCGAGCTTAATAGCAAAATTCCAAAATGAGTTTCATAAAATATTGTATGAAATCACCAGGAGTGTATGATCCTTTTAATCACATTACCATAGTAACAACAACCATAAATTTGAGGTAAAAATACGTTTCTGTTTTCCAGTATATTTTTGACATTTTTCACATTAACGCGTACAACATAGTAAATAAACCTTTATAATCGAACAACTTCATGCAAATAATCGACACAATATGTTTACTCACTGTATTCCTGTAGTGCATATTTAGTATTTTATTGATCCAAGCAGTTGATTGTCAACAAATAATGCATGAACACAAACAACATGTATATTTCAAATGTGTATTGCAAGCTGTCAATGTCATGCAGCGACCAATCAGATACCAATCAGAACCAGGTGTTATTACACGTGTGGACATATAAAAACGTGATCGGTGGTGGGTGTTGTATTACACTGAATACAAGGAAATGTGATAGATTAGTTTACAAACTGGATCAGGTGGTGTATTACACGGAATACAAGGAAATGTGATAGATTAGTTTACAAACTGGATCGGGTGGTGTATTACACGGAATACAAGGAAATGTGATAGATTAGTTTACAAACTGGATCGGGTGTGTATAACCCTGAATACAAGGAAATGTGATAGATTAGTTTACAAACTGGATCGGGTGGTGTATTACACGGAATACAAGGAAATGTGATAGATTAGTTTACAAACTGGATCGGGTGGTGTATTACACGGAATACAAGGAAATGTGATAGATTAGTTTACAAACTGGATCGGGTGTGTATAACCCTGAATACAAGGAAATGTGATAGATTAGTTTACAAACTGGATCGGGTGGTGTATTACACGGAATACAAGGAAATGTGATAGATTAGTTTACAAACTGGATCGGGTGTGTATAACCCTGAATACAAGGAAATGTGATAGATTAGTTTACAAACTGGATCGGGTGTGTATAACCCTGAATACAAGGAAATGTGATAGATTAGTTTACAAACTGGATTGGGTGTGTATAACCCTGAATACAAGGAAATGTGATAGATTAGTTTACAAACTGGATCGGGTGTGTATAACCCTGAATACAAGGAAATGTGATAGATTAGTTTACAAACTGGATCGGGTGTGTATAACCCTGAATACAAGGAAATGTGATAGATTAGTTTACAAACTGGATTGGGTGGTGTATTACACGGAATACAAGGAAATGTGATAGACTAGTTTACAAACTGGATTGGGTGGTGTATTACACGGAATACAAGGAAATGTGATAGATTAGTTTACAAACTGGATCGGGTGGTGTATTACACGGAATACAAGGAAATGTGATAGATTAGTTTACAAACTGGATCAGGTGGTGTATTACACGGAATACAAGGAAATGTGATAGATTAGTTTACAAACTGGATCAGGTGGTGTATTACACGGAATACAAGGAAATGTGATAGATTAGTTTACAAACTGGATCGGGTGGTGTATTACACGGAATACAAGGAAATGTGATAGATTAGTTTACAAACTGGATGGGGTGGTGTATTACACGGAATACAAGGAAATGTGATAGATTAGTTTACAAACTGGATTGGGTGTGTATAACCCTGAATACAAGGAAATGTGATAGATTAGTTTACAAACTGGATTGGGTGTGTATAACCCTGAATACAAGGAAATGTGATAGATTAGTTTACAAACTGGATTGGGTGTGTATAACCCTGAATACAAGGAAATGTGATAGATTAGTTTACAAACTGGATTGGGTGTGTATAACCCTGAATACAAGGAAATGTGATAGATTAGTTTACAAACTGGATTGGGTGTGTATAACCCTGAATACAAGGAAATGTGATAGATTAGTTTACAAACTGGATTGGGTGTGTATAACCCTGAATACAAGGAAATGTGATAGATTAGTTTACAAACTGGATTGGGTGTGTATAACCCTGAATACAAGGAAATGTGATAGATTAGTTTACAAACTGGTTTGGGTGGTGTATTACACGGAATACAAGGAAATGTGATAGATTAGTTTACAAACTGGATCGGGTGGTGTATTACACGGAATACAAGGAAATGTGATAGATTAGTTTACAAACTGGATTGGGTGGTGTATTACACGGAATACAAGGAAATGTGATAGACTAGTTTACAAACTGGATCGGGTGGTGTATTACACGGAATACAAGGAAATGTGATAGATTAATTTACAAACTGGATCAGGTGGTGTATAACCCTGAATACAAGGAAATGTGATAGATTAGTTTACAAACTGGATTGGGTGGTGTATTACACGGAATACAAGGAAATGTGATAGATTAGTTTACAAACTGGATCGGGTGGTGTATTACACGGAATACAAGGAAATGTGATAGATTAGTTTACAAACTGGATCAGGTGGTGTATTACACGGAATACAAGGAAATGTGATAGATTAGTTTACAAACTGGATCAGGTGGTGTATTACACGGAATACAAGGAAATGTGATAGATTAGTTTACAAACTGGATCGGGTGGTGTATTACACGGAATACAAGGAAATGTGATAGATTAGTTTACAAACTGGATCAGGTGGTGTATTACACGGAATACAAGGAAATGTGATAGATTAGTTTACAAACTGGATCGGGTGGTGTATTACACGGAATACAAGGAAATGTGATAGATTAGTTTACAAACTGGATCGGGTGGTGTATTACACGGAATACAAGGAAATGTGATAGATTAGTTTACAAACTGGATTGGGTGTGTATTACACTGAATACAAGGAAATGTGATAGATTAGTTTACAAACTGGATGGGGTGGTGTATTACACGGAATACAAGGAAATGTGATAGATTAGTTTACAAACTGGATTGGGTGTGTATAACCCTGAATACAAGGAAATGTGATAGATTAGTTTACAAACTGGATTGGGTGTGTGTATAACCCTGAATACAAGGAAATGTGATAGATTAGTTTACAAACTGGATTGGGTGTGTATAACCCTGAATACAAGGAAATGTGATAGATTAGTTTACAAACTGGATCGGGTGTGTATAACCCTGAATACAAGGAAATGTGATAGATTAGTTTACAAACTGGATCGGGTGGTGTATTACACGGAATACAAGGAAATGTGATAGATTAGTTTACAAACTGGATCAGGTGGTGTATTACACGGAATACAAGGAAATGTGATAGATTAGTTTACAAACTGGATCAGGTGGTGTATTACACGGAATACAAGGAAATGTGATAGATTAGTTTACAAACTGGATCAGGTGGTGTATTACACGGAATACAAGGAAATGTGATAGATTAGTTTACAAACTGGATCAGGTGGTGTATTACACGGAATACAAGGAAATGTGATAGATTAGTTTACAAACTGGATCAGGTGGTGTATTACACGGAATACAAGGAAATGTGATAGATTAGTTTACAAACTGGATCAGGTGGTGTATTACACAGAATACAAGGAAATGTGATAGATTAGTTTACAAACTGGATCGGGTGGTGTATTACACGGAATACAAGGAAATGTGATAGATTAGTTTACAAACTGGATCGGGTGGTGTATTACACGGAATACAAGGAAATGTGATAGATTAGTTTACAAACTGGATCAGGTGGTGTATTACACGGAATACAAGGAAATGTGATAGATTAGTTTACAAACTGGATTGGGTGTGTATTACACTGAATACAAGGAAATGTGATAGATTAGTTTACACACTGGATCGGGTGGTGTATTACATGGAATACAAGGAAATGTGATAGATTAGTTTACAAACTGGATCAGGTGGTGTATTACACGGAATACAAGGAAATGTGATAGATTAGTTTACAAACTGGATCGGGTGTGTATAACCCTGAATACAAGGAAATGTGATAGATTAGTTTACACACTGGATCGAGTGGTGTATTACACGGAATACAAGGAAATGTGATAGATTAGTTTACAAACTGGATCGGGTGTGTATAACCCTGAATACAAGGAAATGTGATAGATTAGTTTACAAACTGGATTGGGTGTGTATTACATGGAATACAAGGAAATGTGATAGATTAGTTTACAAACTGGATCGGGTGGTGTATTACACGGAATACAAGGAAATGTGATAGATTAGTTTACACACTGGATCGGGTGGTGTATTACACAGAATACAAGGAAATGTGATAGATTAGTTTACACACTGGATCGGGTGTGTATAACCCTGAATACAAGGAAATGTGATAGATTAGTTTACACACTGGATCGGGTGTGTATAACCCTGAATACAAGGAAATGTGATAGATTAGTTTACACACTGGATCGGGTGTTTATTATATGTTGCTTGATTTGCTTCATTTGACAGCCTCACAGAAAGCTTTATGTCCAAGGAAGACTTTCCAGTTTTTATTGTTCTGGTGCCCATCCTGACATTATTTACCAGGGTAGAGTACAGTATAGATGTTATCTAATTTATAATGATTGCGAAACAAGCTTTAACAGCTGTTTTATCTGTCATGTTAACAGTTTTGAAATTAATTTTAATACAAAGTCAAACCTATGCTAAGTACGGGAAGTGACTGCTTAATGGATGTTAAATATGAAATAGCACGCCAGTTAGGGAGTCTGGAAACCTTGCTGCTTAACATGCTTCAAAGATGGAGTAAGGCAGCGTTTGTCGTGAGAAAAGGCGTGTCTTACTTTTTACGCTGTTCCAAGAATCTATTTACAAGTTCCTGCACACAGTAAGTTGCAAATCTGGTCTAAAATCTTTTTAAATGCAACGTGTGCTATAATGTCTTTGAGTCATTGAAAAGAATAATTAAAGTAAATATAAGTAATGAATCAATTAACCCTTTCCCTCATAATAAAACAGTCATATCAGGTTCTCCAGCCCAATACAGTAACTATGTAATAGCTTATCAGCTACCAATAGATAAGAAACCAATAACTGTACACTGTCCCCATAAGGTATTTCAGGAAAAACTGATAAAATTACCCCTATCATGTTTAATCCTGTTTTCCCTGATAAAATCTTTATATATTTATGGTAAGAATAAAAAATTTAGAAAAATAAATGATGTTTCAACAATATAATTTTTAAAAGAAACTTTTTAGTATTTACTTAGATACGGAGGTGTAAATATTGGACATGCAGGTTTTGGAGAATAATTATTATATTCGACTATATTTGTTTATTTAATAGTTAATACCGATTACTATAATGAATTGCACTTTATCAATGTGGTACAAGTTGCAAGTTAAAACTGTTTCGTCCTATTTTCTAACCAATTCATTGGACAAGGCCATGCCCCTGGGTTTATTACCCTCTGTTTAGCTGGCAACATTAAGCCATTCCATGAGGCTACAACACACATTCTTTGATATCAACACGTTCCTAAGACGCCGCCCTGTGTATTTCGAACTGGATGCTTCCTGTCAAACTGTTGTCATGCCGACATTAGTCGGTAATTAGCATTAAAACCGTTGAACCCAAACTTTTATTACCCTTCGACCAATGCAGTATGTATACTATATAGCAAAAAACACCATGCTTGCATAACATTGTGACTTACATGCACTTTGATCTATAGCCGTGGTCATAGAAAACAAACTTCAAACAAAAAATTGTTTCCACAGCTGACATCAGCATTTCCTCCGGGAGAACCCATTTAATGCATCATAATGTCACATGATAAATGTTCTAATTCCAATCCAATTCTAATCCGTCAATATCCATGAATTGGCCTTCACGGTGGAAATTTACCAGATACCTAGATGTTTTTATCCAAGCTAATGAATGGGGATTGCCCTGAGTAATTGCTATTTTTAGATTTATTTTCATTTTAACTTCCGACATTTATAGATAAATGCTTGTTGCTTAATGAAACATATTTTGACTGCTTTTCTGCCGTATTAGTAGCGAAAATGATGGTTTTAAAACGGACAAGTAAAAACACGTACTTATCAGGTGACTGGTATAGTCATAAATATACGTATTTATCAGGTGCCCGATAACATGTAGAAATACGTATATATCAGGTAGTAATAGCACACGTAGAAATACGTATATATCAGGGTATGGGTTAATTATGAACCCGCGATTCATTCCTTAAATAGAAGCGGCTAAATCACACAAAATATCAGTATTACATCGAGTACTTTATCTAAGCAGGTGATTATCAGTATTACATCGAGTACTTTATCTAAGCAGGTGATTATCAGTATTACATCAAGTACTTTATCTATGGAGGTGATTATCAGTATTACATCGAGTACTTTATCTAAGCAGGTGATTATCAGTATTACATCAAGTACTTTATCTACGCAGGTGATTATCAGTATTACATCAAGTACTTTATCTACACAGGTGATTATCAGTATTACATCGAGTACTTTATCTACGCAGGTGATTATCAGTATTACATCGAGTACTTTATCTAAGCAGGTGATTATCAGTATTACATCAAGTACTTTATCTACGCAGGTGATTATCAGTATTACATCGAGTACTTTATCTAAGCAGGTGATTATCAGTATTACATAGAGTACTTTATCTAAGCAGGTGATTATCAGTATTACATAGAGTACTTTATCTAAGCAGGTGATTATCAGTATTACATCGAGTACTTTATCTAAGCAGGTGATTATCAGTATTACATCAAGTACTTTATCTACGCAGGTGATTATCAGTATTACATCGAGTACTTTATCTAAGCAGGTGATTATCAGTATTACATAGAGTACTTTATCTAAGCAGGTGATTATCAGTATTACATCGAGTACTTTATCTACGCAGGTGATTATCAGTATTACATCGAGTACTTTATCTAAGCAGGTGATTATCAGTATTACATCAAGTACTTTATCTAAGCAGGTGATTATCAGTATTACATCGAGTACTTTATCTAAGCAGGTGATTATCAGTATTACATCAAGTACTTTATCTACGCAGGTGATTATCAGTATTACATCGAGTACTTTATCTAAGCAGGTGATTATCAGTATTACATCAAGTACTTTATCTACACAGGTGATTATCAGTATTACATCGAGTACTTTATCTACGCAGGTGATTATCAGTATTACATAGAGTACTTTATCTAAGCAGGTGATTATCAGTATTACATCGAGTACTTTATCTAAGCAGGTGATTATCAGTATTACATCGAGTACTTTATCTAAGCAGGTGATTATCAGTATTACATCAAGTACTTTATCTAAGCAGGTGATTATCAGTATTACATCAAGTACTTTATCTAAGCAGGTGATTATCAGTATTACATCGAGTACTTTATCTAAGCAGGTGATTATCAGTATTACATCAAGTACTTTATCTACGCAGGTGATTATCATATATTGATTATATGAGGTTGCTACATCATTAATATGTACAAGTGAATCTAGCCCCGCCCTTCGTCTCCTCTATGGAGGTGCTAGGTTTATTTTCTCACCTTTATTATGTTTTTGATGCACTTTACGAATTATGCCAGCCTGTATACACGCTTGAATGGCGTATGAATTTACTATAAGGTGATGAGGTCATTGGAATGTGACAATTTACTCACATTGCTGTTGATTTGTCACTTAACCCTTTCAACACCACAGACCTCTAAATTGGCTTACAAAAAAGTGTAGATCCAGATGAGCCGGCTCGTGACGAGCATTCTCATCAGGATCTGCACTTTTTTCAAGTAATATAACTATTTTTAGAAAAAAAATTACCCATTTTGATAAATGAACTGATCCAAATGTAATTTTGTTATTAATTTATTGGTCTAAAAGTATCATGGACCAGTCCATGTCAGTTACTTGGTGTTGAATGGGTTAACGGTAAACACTGTATACATGTTAAGCTTCACGGTATAATTTCTTTAATGTTAAACCTTTACATCCAACACGGATAAACCTTTACATCCAACACGGATAAAGAATCAAATAATCTATAACTTTAACCATCATAATAAAAGGAAATAATAAATAAAAAGATTTAAAGGGAGATCAGTTGGACAATGATGTATATAGAGGCGGGATGCTTACAAACAATGCAAGTGCATTGTGGGTCAATGGGCAATAGCAGTCACGTGAACAACACACGTATGGTGGCCATACGTCACTGGTTGCATCATCGATGATGTACAACTGTTCTTATAATGATGTAACTTCAAGGCAGTGTTCGGATTTTACCGTTATCCAATGAAATGATATCAATTTGGATGCGGAAATAAACGGAAACTACGAGATTTGTTCGTGATATCTTATTAGCATATGTCTACCCGGTTAGACAGATTTGTCTCACACCCCCAAAACGGCATGAAAAGCCTGTCTATAGGTGAGAAATAAGTATATGTAATGGTTTCAGTCCAATTACATTGTAAGTATTGTAAACAGATTATATTTAGATGATTTTCCAAGCACGTCAATCTCACAGAAGTATGTTGCGAGTGGAATGGATCTTCAACTTTAACAAAAAAGAATTTATAAATGTCACAAACCAATCAGCCATATAAGCAACTGTCGACTAGGTTTTCTACTGAGGGAGTTTCCAATGACGTGAAATTCTATAACTCCCTTCTTCTCCTCATTCCTTGCACTCTCGTCTCTTGAGGCATGACTAGGAAACAATGATGACTGAAAATGGTGGACAAAAATGTTACAGATCTTAAAGATGGTATTAGAAACTGGTGACAAGTTCACAGACTGACAAAATGATGCAGATCTAACAGATGGTATTGGAACACAGACTGACAAAATGATGCAGATCTAACATATGGTATTGAAACACAGACTGACAAAATGATGCAGATCTAACAGATGGTATTGGAGGACAGGCTGACAAAATGATGCAGACCTAACAGATGGTATTGGAGGACAGACTGACAAAATGATGCAGATCTTACAGATGGTATTGGAGGCCAGACTGACAAAATGATGGAGATCTAACAGATGGTATTGAAACACAGAATGACAAAATGATGCAGATCTAACAGATGGTATTGGAGGACAGACTGACAAAATGATGCAGATCTAACAGATGGTATTGGAGGACAGACTGACAAAATGATGCAGATCTTACAGATGGTATTGGAGGACAGACTGACAAAATGATGGAGATCTAACAGATGGTATTGAAACACAGACTGACAAAATGATGCAGATCTAACAGATGGTATTGAAACACAGACTGACAAAATGATGCAGATCTTACAGATGGTATTGAAACACAGACTGACAAAATGATGCAGATCTAACAGATGGTATTGGAGGACAGACTGACAAAATGATGCAGATCTAACAGATGGTATTGAAACACAGACTGACAAAATGACGGAGATCTAACAGATGGTATTGGAATATAGACCGACAAAATGATGCAGATCTAACAGATGGTATTGGAGGACAGACTGACAAAATGATGCAGATCTAACAGATGGTATTGAAACACAGACTGACAAAATGACGGAGATCTAACAGATGGTATTGGAATATAGACCGACAAAATGATGCAGATCTAACAGATGGTATTGGAGGACAGACTGACAAAATGATGCAGATCTAACAGATGGTATTGAAACACAGACTGACAAAATGACGGAGATCTAACAGATGGTATTGGAATATAGACCGACAAAATGATGCAGATCTAACAGATGGTATTGGAGGACAGACTGACAAAATGATGCAGATCTAACAGATGGTATTGAAACACAGACTGACAAAATGACGGAGATCTAACAGATGGTATTGGAATATAGACCGACAAAATGATGCAGATCTAACAGATGGTATTGGAGGACAGACTGACAAAATGATGCAGATCTAACAGATGGTATTGGAGGACAGACTGATAAAATGATGCAGATCTAACAGATGGTATTGGAGGACAGACTGACAAAATGATGCAGATCTTACAGATGGTATTGGAGGACAGACTGACAAAATGATGCAGATCTAACAGATGGTATTGGAACACAGACTGACAAAATGATGCAGATCTTACAGATGGTATTGGAACACAGACTGACAAAATGATGCAGATCTAACAGATGGTATTGGAGGACAGACTGACAAAATGATGCAGATCTAACAGATGGTATTGGAGGACAGACTGACAAAATGATGCAGATCTTACAGATGGTATTGGAATACAGACTGACAAAATGATGCAGATCTAACAGATGGTATTGAAACACAGACCGACAAAATGATGGAGATCTAACAGATGGTATTGGAGGACAGACTGACAAAATGATGCAGATCTTACAGATGGTATTGGAGGACAGACTGACAAAATGATGCAGATCTAACAGATGGTATTGGAACACAGACTGACAAAATGATGCAGATCTTACAGATGGTATTGGAGGACAGACTGACAAAATGATGCAGATCTTACAGATGGTATTGGAGGACAGACTGACAAAATGATGCAGATCTAACAGATGGTATTGGAACACAGACTGACAAAATGATGCAGATCTTACAGATGGTATTGGAGGACAGACTGACAAAATGATGCAGATCTTACAGATGGTATTGGAGGACAGACTGACAAAATGATGCAGATCTAACAGATGGTATTGGAACACAGACTGACAAAATGATGCAGATCTTACAGATGGTATTGGAGGACAGACTGACAAAATGATGCAGATCTTACAGATGGTATTGGAGGACAGACTGACAAAATGATGCAGATCTAACAGATGGTATTGGAACACAGACTGACAAAATGATGCAGATCTTACAGATGGTATTGGAACACAGACTGACAAAATGATGCAGATCTAACAGATGGTATTGGAGGACAGACTGACAAAATGATGCAGATCTAACAGATGGTATTGGAGGACAGACTGACAAAATGATGCAGATCTTACAGATGGTATTGGAATACAGACTGACAAAATGATGCAGATCTAACAGATGGTATTGAAACACAGACTGACAAAATGATGCAGATCTAACAGATGGTATTGGAGGACAGACTGACAAAATGATGCAGATCTTACAGATGGTATTGGAGGACAGACTGACAAAATGATGCAGATCTTACAGATGGTATTGGAGGACAGACTGACAAAATGATGCAGATCTAACAGATGGTATTGGAAACTGGTAACAAGTTCACAGATCGACCAAATGATGCAGCAAGTGGGAACATTGTAATTTAACTCATTAATATCCGGGTAAATGCATCTGTAAGTAACTAGTATACAGGTATTAGAGTTTTTACTTTTTTGGAAAATACGAAAGCCACCATCAATTCCAAAAGCATCTCTGGATCTATTAAAGGTCATGGTATAATACTGATATATGGAACTTCAATTTATAATCACATCAGAGAGATGGTTAATACTATTTTATGGTGGGATGGGGATTTAACTCACAACCCCGGGATAACGCCTGTTAACAACTGATCCATCCCTGATCCTAACTTGGGCTTAAACCCACAACATCTAAAGAATTTGTAAACATAAATCATATGCTGGTCAATGGGGAATAAAACACTATATTTCCAGTGAGATATCTATTTGAATTTAGAGAAACTTGCTTAATGCAGTACAACAATTTGACAAACCCAACACAATAGTGCTGTGAACTATGTATTATATGTCGGTTTACTACTGTTCCTCCAAAACTTGTAGCTCCATCCAGTCAACAGTCTGTCAATTATCACTAAAATTGTTCTTAGTAAACGTAAATACAGAGAGCACCCAGAACCGCTTGACGCTATGCTCACGAGACAGTATATATATGAACTAACTTCAGGTCCAACCATTTCCTCGGGATCCGATATCGTGGCAACTATTTCCTGTATCAGGTCCATCGGAACGTCTCCGTCAACCTTTGGTTTCTTTACTTCCTCAACCTCAACTACTTCCTCCAATTTCCTCTTTTCTGGAAAATTAAATTGAAATGAGGTTAATTTCTTCTGTTCTGTTCAAATTGATATGTAGTAAATTTCTGTAATCTGGTAAAATTGTAATGAAATAAATTTGCTCTAATCTGATAAAATTGTAATGCAGTTACTTTCTTCTAATCTGGTAAAAGAAAACTTAAGAGATAGAAAAGTTGCATGTAACATACCGCTGTATAAACCCGCAAGCGCTTCATTCCTCGAGGACCTTCGGAGGGCTACTGGCGTATTTTTGTCATCAGATTTCTCGGAGGAAGCAACTGAACTAGCATCTGTTAAAACACAGTAAACGGTTTTGTTTGTTTTTGGGGTTTAAAGTCACACCAACAGCGTAGGTCATTAGGCAACTCTCCAGCTAGTATTGGTGGAATAAGTCCCTGGTGCCCATTCTAGCAGTATTTCAGGCACGGACCGGCACCCTGGTAGAACCACAAACCTTCTGCAAGCAAGATGAACAGTAAAACGTAAATAGAGATTCCACATTACTGTTCACTTTCCAACAACATTACTGGTAGGACGAGAATGCAATGAGAATATTCCACATTACTCTTCACTTTCCAACAACATTACTGGTAGGACGAGAATGCAATGAGAATATTCCACATTACTGTTCACATTCCAACAACATTACTGGTAGGACGAGAATGCAATGAGAATATTCCACATTACTGTTCACTTTCCAACAACATTACTGGTAGGACCAGAATGCAATGAGAATAGTCCACATTACTGTTCACTTTCCAACAACATTACTGGTAGGACCAGAATGCAATGAGAATATTCCACATTACTGTTCACATTCCAACAACATTACTGGTAGGACGAGAATGCAATGAGAATATTCCACATTACTCTTCACTTTCCAACAACATTACTGGTAGTAATTGAAGCCCAATTGCTGTTAATGAAAGCACCCCATCTCTTCATCCACTCACATATACATGCTATGAAATAAATATTAGTGTGATACCAGAATTAGTTCCTGTACTGTTGACATTTGCCTGAGAGAATTCTGTGTCCCAGATTGGAGAAACATCACCATACACTTCCTCTTCCAGCATGGTGAGGAATCTAAAATACACCATACACTACAGTGATGCATGGAAGCTAAAATACACCATACACTAGAGTGATGTATGGAAGCTAAAATACACCATACACTAGAGTGATGCATGGAAGCTAAAATACACCATACACTAGAGTGATGTATGGAAGCTAAAATACACCATACACTAGAGTGATGCATGGAAGCTAAAATACACCATACACCACAGTGATGTATGGTAGATAAAATACACCATACACTAGAGTGATGCATGGAAGCTAAAATACACCATACACTACAGTGATGTATGGAAGCTAAAATACACCATACACTAGAGTGATGCATGGAAGCTAAAATACACCATACACCACAGTGATGTATGGTAGATAAAATACACTATACACCACAGTGATGTATGGAAGCTAAAATACACTATACACTACAGTGATGTATGGAAGCTAAAATACACTATACACTACAGTGATGTATGGAAGCTAAAATAGATAGATAGATACTTTTATTTCCTCCATTGCTGAAGAGCATAACATATTTACAAATCATATTAATATATATGTACAAACAGTATAATATCAATGCACAAATAACAGGGTTAAGTGTCAGTTGAGTAATCGCAGCACATATAACCTTGTATTTAGTCAATTGACCTCGACTATGGACGAATACATAATTAGCAATATATAACAGTTATGATGTCCGAACATAACAATGTGCACCAGTAAAACATAGAATCAGTTTGCTTTCAACTACCCGGAAAACATTCTACATATTAGCTTCAATAGCAACAAGTTCCTTGGAACAAGATTATCATCTACCTGTAATGCTAACGATAGTAATGCATTGCACTGGTCCATTGGTGATAAATGCATGAATTCTATATAATCTTTAGTACTAACAATGTCAGCTAAAATGTTCAACAATTTACACCTTATGTGATCAATTGCATGGCAATAACACATTATATGTTCAACATTGTTGACAGCCAATAGTGAGCATTTGTAACATGTACTTAAGAATTGTCTCGATACCAATTGACCCAAGACTGACGCCGCTATTTTACACAGGGGAAGTAACTCATGCCTCATTCTACACGCCGACCAGAGTACACATGGGCTGTCCGATTTAATAATGTGTGGTATGGTTAATTGTGCTTGAATTCTGACGAACCGTTCTTGCTTGTTAGCTGCTGATACACTCTTCTTGAGTACACTTTTCCAAGTTAATTTTGCAGGGAAATATCCCGTTGTGATATAACATTCAAGGAAATGTAACAACCTGTACTTTCCAAGCAATCTATATATATCCTGCATGAATCCCGAATACTGTCTATCATGATTAATATATCGTACTAGTCTATGTGTAAATAGATGTATGGAAGCTAAAATACACTATACACTACAGTGATGTATGGAAGCTAAAATACACCATACACTACAGTGATACATGGAAGCTAAAATACACCATACACTAGAGTGATGCATGGAAGCTAAAATACACCATACACTACAGTGATACATGGAAGCTAAAATACACCATACACTAGAGTGATGCATGGAAGCTAAAATACACCATACACTAGAGTGATGCATGGAAGCTAAAATACACCATACACTAGAGTGATGCATGGAAGCTAAAATACACCATATACTAGAGTGATGCATGGAAGCTAAAATACACCATACACTAGAGTGATGCATGGAAGCTAAAATACACCATACACTAGAGTGATGCATGGAAGCTAAAATACACCATACACTAGAGTGATGCATGGAAGCTAAAATACACCATACACTAGAGTGATGCATGGAAGCTAAAATACACCATACACTAGAGTGATGCATGGAAGCTAAAATACACCATACACCACAGTGATGTATGGTAGATAAAATACACCATACACTAGAGTGATGCATGGGAGCTAAAATACACCATACACCACAGTGATGTATGGTAGATAAAATACACCATACACTACAGTGATACATGGAAGCTAAAATACACCATACACTACAGTGATGTATGGAAGCTAAAATACACCATACACTACAGTGATGTATGGAAGCTAAAATACACCATACACTAGAGTGATGTATGGAAGCTAAAATACACCATACACTACAGTGATGTATGGCAGATAAAATACACCATACACTACAGTGATGTATGGTAGATAAAATACACTATACACTACATTGATGTATGGCAGATAAAATACACCATACACTACAGTGATGTATGGTAGATAAAATACACAATACACTACAGTGATGTATGGTAGATAAAATACACCATACACTACAGTGATGCATGGAAGCTAAACTACACTGTACACTACAGTGATGTATGGTAGATAAACTACACTATACACTACAGTGATGTATGGTAGATAAAATACACCATACACTACAGTGATGTATGGTAGATAAAATACACCATACACCACAGTGATACATGGAAGCTAAAATACACCATACACCACAGTGATACATGGAAGCTAAAATACACCATACACCACAGTGATACATGGAAGCTAAAATACACCATACACCACAGTGATACATGGAAGTTAAAATACACCATACACTACAGTGATGTATGGTAGATAAAATACACCATACACCACAGTGATGTATGGAAGCTAAAATACACTATACACTACAGTGATGTATGGTAGATAAAATACACTATACACTACAGTGATGTATGGAAGCTAAAATACACTACAGTGATGTAAGAAAGACACGGGTACATTTTTGTATTATTTAATAAATTTGAACATAATCAGTTTAAAATACACAATATGACAATTATTACAACATTAAAATAAAAGGAGTGCTTTACAATGGCCAGTGCATCTTACTAGACACACTTTTATATGAAAATTGTGGATGAAAACACAAAACAATTTTAGGGAAGTCTGGGCCCCTAGTTTGACTATTTTGCCGATGTTGCCGACTAGAATGAGCCCTGATCTGATAACAGTTATGGCTCTTGACTATAACATATAAATACATGGATAACAGTTATGGCTCTTGACTATAACATATAAATACATGGATAACAGTTATGGCTCTTGACTATAACATATAAATACATGGATAACAGTTATGGCTCTTGACTATAACATATAAATACATGGATAACAGTTATGGCTCTTGACTATAACATATAAATACATGGATAACAGTTATGGCTCTTGACTATAACATATAAATACATGGATAACAGTTATGGCTCTTGACTATAACATATAAATACATGGATAACAGTTATGGCTCTTGACTATAACATATAAATACATGGATAACAGTTATGGCTCTTGACTATAACATATAAATACATGGATAACAGTTATGGCTCTTGACTATAACATATAAATACATGGATAACAGTTATGGCTCTTGACTATAACATATAAATACATGGATAACAGTTATGGCTCTTGACTATAACATATAAATACATGGATAACAGTTATGGCTCTTGACTATAACATATAAATACATGGATGAAGATTAATAATAATAAATAAACTGTTGCTGTCTTTCCGTTATTTAATCCGAAGTTAAACATGATCATGTGTACGATATAAAATGACATCATTGGGCAACCAAACAGACTAAACAACAAAGTGTGACCTGACACTCAAAGATCTTTGGCAAAGAAAGTAGTAAAATAGACAATAGATTACGGGCTCAGCAAGGTTAGAGGTGTAGCCATTTTTATTTCCTCTTTTGTGAAGTTTTCACACAATCCAGACACAAAGCCACGCGATTTAAAAGTAATTCTGTCACATTACTTTCCTATTCTGGAATACAATTTTACAGCTTTAATAATCGCACAGGGCATACTTATAGCATGGTATATATACCGTATTGTTCCAATTCTTAGCGCCCGGGCACGATGCAAAACACAAAAGGGGCTTGTTAATTAGAGTAATTAATTTCTGTAGTATACGTGTGAAAAATCTCCGTGTCAATATCCGTAATTGCCAACTAATTGGAAGAAACTGCTCAGTGACATTGCCTCGTCATAATGCGACGCCTACTACGTCATCGTTTGTTGCCTAATTCGATCGATATGTTGTGTACATGCGGTACATGTACTGTTCTGTACATGAACTATGTAGGATTGGCAAACATGGCGAGTAGCTATAAGTCCCATGTTTCTGTTGATAGTTCCGCGTTATAAACTGTTATACGGTGTCTATGTAAATAACTATCCTTGTACTTTCGGTTTGAATAGCGCGAGGCATTGTTGATATTGTGTGAATTCTTCTGCGAAAATAAATACTTTTTATAGCGATACACGTTCAACAAGTGGTGCGTATATGATTCATGCATACTTAGTGCCACAGTGACAATATGTATATGATATGTTCGCTTCACTTTACCTCGGGAAATGAGTTAAAACCAGCGTCCTCTTTTCAGCAGGCATTCTATCCTTCTCCGCTCGAAATTTCTCCAACAACTGCCGTCTCATTGTCTGGAACACCGATTGTAAAAGAGTTCTTCCAAATATCAGCGTGGTCTCGTACCGTGGCAAAGTGTCACAAAATGCAGGTACGTGACAGTAGCACAACCACCTAAAATACAATAACTTCTGTGTTTCCTCATATAGAGTAAGTATTGTACAACATTGATATATAACGGGGAATTTCATTGGCTGAGCGGCTATGGTTACCTACAGATAAAAGTGCAAACATAAAATACTATTTTGTTGTATTTATCGGACATATCAACCATCGTTAGATCCGAACACAGATGGACATAACAGTGCCTTTGATATTCTAACGTCTAATTGGACTAGAAAAAAGAAATTAAAAAAACAGTTAGCCGTTATACTAGTGCCATGGAAACGTATTTTATTCAGAAAATAACATACAAGTATAAAGTGCTGCATTAAAAAACATTTGGATTGGAAAACAAGCGTATTAAAATGCTAATTCCTTTCCATAGTCGAGTCAAATACATTTAGCAACTCGAAACTCTTAGTTGCTGCTATGAATCCCTGGACACGCAGGAAGACGTGTTTGTTGGCTTCAAAGGTAAGTCGGTCATCACCGTACAGTTGAAGCCCTGGACACGCAGGAAGATATGTTTGGTGACTTCAACGGTAAATCGGTCATCACCGTACAGTAGAAGCCCTGGACACGCAGGAAGATGTGTTTGGTGACTTCAAAGGTAAGTCGGTCATCACCGTACAGTAGAAGCCCTGGACACGCAGGAAGATGTGTTTGGTGACTTCAAAGGTAAGTCGGTCATCACCGTACAGTAGAAGCCCTGGACACGCAGGAAGATGTGTTTGGTGACTTCAAAGGTAAGTCGGTCATCACCGTACAGTAGAAGCCCTGGACACGCAGGAAGATATGTTTGTTGACTTCAAAGGTAAGTCGGTCATCACCGAACAGTAGAAGCCCTGGACACACAGGAAGATATGTTTGTTGACTTCAAAGGTAAGTTGGTCATCACCGAACAGTAGAAGCCCTGGACACGCAGGAAGATATGTTTGTTGACTTCAAAGGTAAGTTGGTCATCACCGTACAGTAGAAGCCCTGGACACGCAGGAAGATATGTTTGTTGACTTCAAAGGTAAGTCGGTCATCACCGTACAGTAGAAGCCCTGGACACACAGGAAGATATGTTTGTTGACTTCAAAGGTAAGTCGGTCATCACCGTACAGTAGAAGCCCTGGACATACAGGAAGATATGTTTGTTGACTTTAACGTTAAGTCGGTCATCACCGTACAGTAGATTATTTAACGTATGTACACATGGAAGGTTGTGAAGTGTTGGCACAGTGCATAGTATCTTGGACATTTAATAAGGAAGTGGAATGTAGTTTCTTCAACGCCGCATGTACTATATGTAGCATCAGGATTGGCTAGAATGCACCACGAAGATAATCTTTTCCGCCGAACGAGTAATGATGAAATGTTTTATTTAGCTAAATCAAAAGCAACAGACTACCAACAAGAAATCTGGTATTTGTCCTTTGCATCAAAGAATAACAGAACAATATTTCAATATAGCAGCCCCTAATGAATGGAGAGCCAGCAATGAACTGTATACTGACCTTGTATAATTAACCTTGTATGTTGCTATATCATCAACACCTGCATGTGTTTGTCTACTGGTGGGCGTCTCCAACTTCCAGTGATTTAAACAGTGCAGGAACATTTTGGCTAAATCATACATGGTCTGCCAGTCCCTCTGTGCAAGATGACCAAACTTGTACAGTACAAAATTTGTTACACCCTACAAAATAAAACAGAAACATGTCAGGCAAAAAAATGTGTTACGGTATATGGGTACATTTCGTCAGAAAAGTGAAAATATGAAAGTCAGTTTGACTTGGACATTTATTAATTTCTTCCGAAATATTTATTAATTCTAATATAATCAAGATTATTTAATGTCGCTACCAGTTGCCCATTTCAATGGCGGGCAGTTTACCTAACAACACCTTTCCTGGGCAGGCTCCAGCTGTTAACCAGTACACTAAACTTCCAACTTTTTAATATAAAGAGACACGTCTGAGCGGGGCTCGAACCCGTTACCATCTGTGCTCCATGCTTTCTTATACAGAATACTACAGTGTATACATCGTGACCAGTTTGTCTTCATTTGACAATCAGTAGATTAGCACTGTAATTGTATTGGTTTCCGAATTATGTTTCTTGGGGGAGTTCATATGTCAGCCAAACACTGCAAAGTTCAGAGAAGTATCGTCATTGTGAACGTACTTTGATATGTTCCCCATAAACTACACTGTCGCCTGTATAGGTCGATAAAACTATAGAACAGTGATCCAGGGTACACTGTCGCCTGTATAGGTCGATAAAGCTATAGAACAGTGATCCAGGGTACACTGTCGCCTGTATAGGTCGATAAAGCGATAGAACAGTGATCCAGGGTACACTGTCACCTGTATAGGTCGATAAAGCTATAGAACAGTGATCCAGGGTACACTGTCGCCTGTATAGGTCGATAAAGCTATAGAACAGTGATCCAAGGTACACTGTCGCCTGTATAGGTCGATAAAGCGATAGAACAGTGATCCAGGGTACACTGTCGCCTGTATAGGTCGATAAAGCGATAGAACAGAGATCCAGGGTACACTGTCACCTGTATAGGTCGATAAAGCTATAGAACAGTGATCCAGGGTACACTGTCGCCTGTATAGGTCGATAAAGCTATAGAACAGTGATCCAGGGTACACTGTCGCCTGTATAGGTCGATAAAGCGATAGAACAGTGATCCAGGGTACACTGTCACCTGTATAGGTCGATAAAGCTATAGAACAGTGATCCAGGGTACACTGTCGCCTGTATAGGTCGATAAAGCGATAGAACAGTGATCCAGGGTACACTGTCGCCTGTATAGGTCGATAAAGCGATAGAACAGTGATCCAGGGTACACTGTCGCCTGTATAGGTCGATAAAGTGATAGAACAGTGATCCAGGGTACACTGTCGCCTGTATAGGCATACAGTGCAGATACCAGACACACAGTGCAGATACCAGGCATACAGTGCAGATGCCATGCATACAGTGCAGATACCAGGCATACAGTGCATATACCGTGCATACAGTGCAGATACCGTGCATACAGTGCAGATACCGTGCATACAGTGCAGATACCAGGCATACAGTGCAGATACCATGCATACAGTGCAGATACTATGCATACAGTGCAGATACCATGCATACAGTGCAGATACCATGCATACAGTACAGATACCATGCATACAGTGCAGATACCATGCATACAGTGCAGATACCATGCATACAATGCAGATACCATGCATACAGTGCAGATACCAGGCATACAGTGCAGATACCATGCATACAGTGCAGATACCGTGCATACAGTGCAGATACCATGCATACAGTGCAGATACCGTGCATACAGTGCAGATACCATGCATACAGTGCAGATACCAGGCATACAGTGCAGATACCGTGCATACAGTGCAGATACCATGCATACAGTGCAGATACCATGCATACAGTGCAGATACCATGCATACAGTGCAGATACCAGGCATACAGTGCAGATACCATGCATACAGTGCAGATACCAAGCACACAGTGCAGATACCAGGCATACAGTGCATATACCATGCATACAGTGCAGATACCATGCATACAGTGCAGATACCAGGCATACAGTGCAGGTACCATGCATACAGTGCAGATACCATGCATACAGAGCAGATACCATGCATACAGTGCAGATACCATGCATACAGTGCAGATACCAGGCATACAGTGCAGATACCGTGCATACAGTGCAGATGCCATGCATACAGTGCAGATACCATGCATACAGTGCAGATACCATGCATACAGAGCAGATACCATGCATACAGTGCAGATACCATGCATACAGTGCAGATACCAGGCATACAGTGCAGATACCGTGCATACAGTGCAGATACCAGGCATACAGTGCAGATACCATGCATACAGTACAGATACCATGCATACAGTGCAGATACCAGGCATACAGTGCAGATACCATGCATACAGTGCAGATACCAGGCACACAGTGCAGATACCATGCATACAGTGCAGATACCATGCATACAGTGCAGATACCAGGCATACAGTGCAGATACCAGGCATACAGTGCAGATACCATGCATACAGTGCAGATACCATGCATACAGTGCAGATACCATGCATACAGTGCAGATACCAGCATACAGTGCAGATACCAGGCATACAGTGCAGATACCAGGCATAGAGTGCAGATACAAGGCATACAGTGCAGATACCAGGCATACAGTGCAGATACCAGGCATACAGTGCAGATACCATGCATACAGTGCAGATACCATGCATACAGTGCAGATACCATGCATACAGTGCAGATACCAGGCATACAGTGCAGATACCAGGCATACAGTGCAGATACCATGCATACAGTGCAGATACCAGGCATACAGTGCAGATACCATGCATACAGTGCAGATACCAGGCATACAGTGCAGATACCATGCATACAGTGCAGATACCAGGCATACAGTGCAGATACCATGCATACAGTGCAGATACCATGCATACAGTGCAGATACCAGGCATACAGTGCAGATACCAGGCATACAGTGCAGATACCATGCATACAGTGCAGATACCATGCATACAGTGCAGATACCATGCATACAGTGCAGATACCAGGCATACAGTGCAGATACCAGGCATACAGTGCAGATACCGTGCATACAGTGCAGATACCATGCATACAGTGCAGATACCATGCATACAGTGCAGATACCAGGCATACAGTGCAGATACCATGCATACAGTGCAGATACCATGCATACAGTGCAGATACCATGCATACAGTGCATATACCGTGCATACAGTGCAGATACCAGGCATACAGTGCAGATACCAGGCATAGAGTGCATATACAAGGCATACAGTTCAGATACCAGGCATACAGTGCAGATACCAGGCATACAGTGCAGATACCATGCATACAGTGCAGATACCATGCATACAGTGCAGATACCATGCATACAGTGCAGATACCAGGCATACAGTGCAGATACCGTGCATACAGTGCAGATACCAGGCATACAGTGCAGATACCATGCATACAGTGCAGATACCATGCATACAGTGCAGATACCAGGCATACAGTGCAGATACCATGCATACAGTGCAGATACCATGCATACAGTGCAGATACCAGGCATACAGTGCAGATACCATGCATACAGTGCAGATACCAGGCATACAGTGCAGATACCATGCATACAGTGCAGATACCAGGCATACAGTGCAGATACCATGCATACAGTGCAGATACCATGCATACAGTGCAGATACCATGCATACAGTGCAGATACCATGCATACAGTGCAGATACCAGGCATACAGTGCAGATACCATGCATACAGTGCAGATACCATGCATACAGTGCAGATACCATGCATACAGTGCAGATACCAGGCATACAGTGCAGATACCAGGCATACAGTGCAGATACCAGGCATACAGTGCAGATACCATGCATACAGTGCAGATACCAGGCATACAGTGCAGATACCAGGCATACAGTGCAGATACCATGCATACAGTGCAGATACCATGCATACAGTGCAGATACCAGGCATACAGTGCAGATACCAGGCATACAGTGCAGATACCAGGCATACAGTGCAGATACCAGGCATACAGTGCAGATACCAGGCATACAGTGCAGATACCATGCATACAGTGCAGATACCATGCATACAGTGCAGATACCAGGCATACAGTGCAGATACCATGCATACAGTGCAGATACCATGCATACAGTGCAGATACCATGCATACAGTGCAGATACCAGGCATACAGTGCAGATACCAGGCATACCGTGCAGATACCAGGCATACAGTGCAGATACTAGGCATAGAGTGCAGATACCATGCATACAGTGCAGATACCAGGCATACAGTGCAGATACCAGGCATAGAGTGCAGATACCAGGCATACAGTGCAGATACCAGGCATAGAGTGCAGATACCAGGCATAGAGTGCAGATACCAGGCATAGAGTGCAGATACCAGGCATACAGTGCAGATACCAGGCATACAGTGCAGACACCATGCATACAGTGCAGATACCATGCATACAATGCAGATGCCAGGCATACAGTGCAGATACCAGGCATACAGTGCAGATACCAGGCATAGAGTGCAGATACCAGGCATACAGTGCAGATACCAGGCATAGAGTGCAGATACCAGGCATAGAGTGCAGATACCAGGCATACAGTGCAGATACCAGGCATACAGTGCAGATACCAGGCATAGAGTGCAGATACCAGGCATACAGTGCAGATACCAGGCATACAGTGCAGATACCAGGCACACAGTGCAGATACCAGGCATACAGTGCAGATACTAGGCATACAGTGCAGATACTGTGCATACCGTGCAAATACCGTGCATACAGTGCAGATACCATGCATACAATGCAGATACTATGCATACAGTGCAGATACTATGCATACAGTGCAGATGCCAGGCACACAGTGCAGATACCATGCATACAGTGCAGATACCATGCATACAGTGCAGATACTATGCATACAGTGCAGATACCAGGCATACAGTGCAGATACCGTGCATACAGTGCAGATACCATGCATACAGTGCAGATACCATGCATACAGTGCAGATACCAGGCATACAGTGCAGATACCATGCATACAGTGCAGATACCATGCATACAGTGCAGATACCGTGCATACAGTGCAGATACCGTGCATACAGTGCAGATACCGTGCATACAGTGCAGATACCATGCATACAGTGCAGATACCATGCATACAGTGCAGATACCAGGCATACAGTGCAGATACCATGCATACAGTGCAGATACCAGGCACACAGTGCAGATACCAGGCATACAGTGCATATACCATGCATACAGTGCAGATACTATGCATACAGTGCAGATACCAGGCATACAGTGTAGGTACCATGCATACAGTGCAGATACCATGCATACAGAGCAGATACCATGCATACAGTGCAGATACCATGCATACAGTGCAGATACCAGGCATACAGTGCAGATACCGTGCATACAGTGCAGATGCCATGCATACAGTGCAGATACCATGCATACAGTGCAGATACCATGCATACAGAGCAGATACCATGCATACAGTGCAGATACTATGCATACAGTGCAGATACCAGGCATACAGTGCAGATACCATGCATACAGTGCAGATACCATGCATACAGTGCAGATACCATGCATACAGTGCAGATACCAGGCATACAGTGCAGATACCAGGCATACAGTGCAGATACCATGCATACAGTGCAGATACCAGGCATACAGTACAGATACCATGCATACAGTGCAGATACCAGGCATACAGTGCAGATACCATGCATACAGTGCAGATACCAGGCATACAGTGCAGATACCATGCATACAGTGCAGATACCATGCATACAGTGCAGATACCAGGCATACAGTGCAGATACCAGGCATACAGTGCAGATACCATGCATACAGTGCAGATACCATGCATACAGTGCAGATACCATGCATACAGTGCAGATACCAGGCATACAGTGCAGATACCAGGCATACAGTGCAGATACCGTGCATACAGTGCAGATACCATGCATACAGTGCAGATACCATGCATACAGTGCAGATACCAGGCATACAGTGCAGATACCATGCATACAGTGCAGATACCATGCATACAGTGCAGATACCATGCATACAGTGCATATACCGTGCATACAGTGCAGATACCAGGCATACAGTGCAGATACCAGGCATAGAGTGCATATACAAGGCATACAGTTCAGATACCAGGCATACAGTGCAGATACCAGGCATACAGTGCAGATACCATGCATACAGTGCAGATACCATGCATACAGTGCAGATACCATGCATACAGTGCAGATACCAGGCATACAGTGCAGATACCATGCATACAGTGCAGATACCAGGCATACAGTGCAGATACCATGCATACAGTGCAGATACCATGCATACAGTGCAGATACCAGGCATACAGTGCAGATACCATGCATACAGTGCAGATACCATGCATACAGTGCAGATACCAGGCATACAGTGCAGATACCA
>JABXNX010000033.1:192297-211067 GCA_014843695.1 Archivesica marissinica
AATACATCCCACTCAATGTCTATATCATGGATGTGTGAGAGGTGGAATACACCCCACTCAATGTCTATATCATGGATGTGTGAGAGGTGAATACATTCCCCACTCAATGTCTATATCATGGATGTGTGAGAGGTGGAATACACCCCACTCAATGTCTATATCATGGATGTGTGAGAGGTGAATACATTCCCCACTCAATGTCTATATCATGGATGTGTGAGAGGTGAATACATCCCACTCAATGTCTATATCATGGATGTGTGAGAGGTGAATACATTCCCCTACTCAATGTCTATATCATGGATGTGTGAGAGGTGAATACATTCCCCACTCAATGTCTATATCATGGATGTGTGAGAGGTGAATACATCCCCACTCAATGTCTATATCATGGATGTGTGAGAGGTGAATACATCCCACTCAATGTCTATATCATGGATGTGTGAGAGGTGAATACATCCCACTCAATGTCTATATCATGGATGTGTGAGAGGTGAATACATTCCCCTACTCAATGTCTATATCATGGATGTGTGAGAGGTGAATACATTCCCTACTCAATGTCTATATCATGGCTGTATGAGAGGTGAATACATTCCCCTACTCAATGTCTATATCATGGATGTGTGAGAGGTGAATACATCCCCCTACTCAATGTCTATATCATGGATGTGTGAGAGGTGGAATACACCCCACTCAATGTCTATAGTATGGATGTGTGAGAGGTGAATACATTCCCCACTCAATGTCTATATCATGGATGTGTGAGAGGTGGAGTACATCCCACTCAATGTCTATATCATGGATGTGTGAGAGGTGAATACATTCCCCTACTCAATGTCTATATCATGGATGTGTGAGAGGTGAATACATCCCCCACTCAATGTCTATATCATGGATGTGTGAGAGGTGAATACATCCCCCACTCAATGTCTATATCATGGATGTGTGAGAGGTGAATACATCCCCCACTCAATGTCTATATCATGGATGTGTGAGAGGTGAATACACCCCCACTCAATGTCTATATCATGGATGTATGAGAGGTGAATACATCCCCCACTCAATGTCTATATCATGGATGTGTGAGAGGTGAATACATCCCCCACTCAATGTCTATATCATGGATGTGTGAGAGGTGAATACACCCCCCACTCAATGTCTATATCATGGATGTATGAGAGGTGAGTAAATCCCCCACTCAATGTCTATATCATGGATGTGTGAGAGGTGAATACACCCCCCACTCAATGTCTATATCATGGATGTATGAGAGGTGAGTAAATCCCCCACTCAATATCTATATCATGGCTGTATGAGAGGTGAATACATTCCCCACTTTGAGGCCATAATCTTGAGGTAAAATTCTCATCTTATATGTGAGTTTGGACGGAAGGTTATTTTTATTTTGTTCGGCACTCTGCTTTTAGTTTCTGCCTGTTTTTTTTAACAGTAATATGACTTCAAGTTTGACTTCAAGTTTGACTTTAAGTTTGAAACATGCTTTTGGATGAGTAACGAAATGTACTCGAGTATGTTGCCAAAATACACATTATTCCAGAATCACAAAAAACTTTATAAAAACAACTAGTGTTGAGGGAATGTCTACGATAAAGAAGCAAGTTAGTTCATTGTAGCCTTATGTTTCATTTCATATTAATTGCCGTCAATACCGATAAAAGTAGAATAAACGTGGAAGCCAGAGATTTCTGTTTTTTCTACTTCAACGGCTTTAGACTCCAGCATTATTATTGAACTGAACAAACTCCTAATGTATCTGTTTGTTTGTTTTGATGGTAAAGCAGCCAGTAAATAAAAAGGTAAGAACTTGCTTGATGAGGGCTGCTGCGGATGATGGCATCTTGAAGAAGCAGAGACTTGTAGTTGTGCCAACAACTTTTATTCACTGCTCTAAAGTAGTTTGGCCTCATTTCATGCTTTATCATTGCTATCTATAAAAATAATTGCAAAACATATTAAGATGATCGCGGAGTTGTGTTTTATGGCATAACAATGGAATATATACTGGAAGACTATAACACTGTATTCATAGACAAACCCAGAATGATTTTATTATCCTTTATTAGACTAGTCAAGTCATCGCTACCGGTTACCCATATGAGCGATGCCTCCTGAAGAGATTAGTCATTTTAGATTTTTGGAGGATAGTGCAATGATACAGACAGAGACCCATTCCAGAGTCTCCTCTGGTTCTTTTATGTGCACGGTGTAAAGCACCGACACAAGACCTCGGTTTAAAGTCCCATCTGAAAGACTGTTAATTTTATTAGTGTCAGATGGACACTGCAGGTGGGATTGACTACAATCAACCTGACTCAATCACCCTTATATAATACAACGAGGTACAACACAATCACCCTTATATAATACAACAAGGTACAACACAATCACCCTTATATAATACAACAAGGTACAACACAATCACCCTTATATAATACAACAAGGTACAACACAATCACCCTTATATAATACAACAAGGTACAACACAATCACCCTTATATAATACAATGAGGTACAGCACAATCACCCTTATATAATACAACAAGGTACAACACAATCACCCTTATATAATACAATGAGGTACAGCACAATCACCCTTATATAATACAAGGTACAACACAATCACCCTTATATAATACAACAAGGTACAACACAATCACACTTATATAATACAACAAGGTACAACACAATCACCCTTATATAATACAACAAGGTACAACACAATCACACTTATATAATACAATGAGGTACAACACAATCACCCTTATATAATACAAGGTACAACACAATCACCCTTATATAATACAAGGTACAACACAATCACCCTTATATAATACAAGGTACAACACAATCACACTTATATAATACAAGGTACAACACAATCACCCTTATATAATACAAGGTACAACACAATCACACTTATATAATACAAGGTACAACACAATCACACTTATATAATACAACAAGGTACAACACAATCACACTTATATAATACAATGAGGTACAACACAATCACCCTTATATAATACAAGGTACAACACAATCACCCTTATATAATACAAGGTACAACTCAATCACCCTTATAGAATACAACGAGGTACAACACAATCACCCTTAAATAATACAATGAGGTACAACAATTATGTTTACTGTGAATAATTGATACAATGGAACACACACTGAAGATGAGTTGTATTGACTAATCGGTTTGTTATAGCAATTTTTCAGGGTATAGATGAGTGTTATGTGTGTCTACCTGGGGTGTTGAACGATCAGAGTTAGTGAAAGTAATTGATAGACATAGTGTTCTTGTAAGGGTTTTAGCAAAGGTGGCTGCTTAATACAAGTTTACATGCCTGTTTGGAAATCTCAAAGGTCAGACCTTATGCAAGTTTTGAAACAGATGTGTAAAAATGGCAATAAAATGCAATTATGTCAGAAGCTTGGTATATCTTGGCATTCGTGCATTCTGGAAAATTTGGCATACAGTTCTAATAAATTGAAGAAATGAGATTTCCCCATACATCATATTACTGTAGTTTAAATTTGTAACAGATGAAATTATGAATAAAACATTCTTGCAGTATTGTTGATGCATGGTTCATTATAGCAGTATTGTTGGTGCATGGTTCATGGATGCAGTATTGTTGGTGCACGGCTCATGGATGCAGTATTGTTGGTGCACGGTTCATGGATGCAGTATTGTTGGTGCATGGTTCATGGATGCAGTATTGTTGGTGCACGGCTCATGGATGCAGTATTGTTGGTGCACGGCTCATGGATGCAGTATTGTTGGTGCACGGTTCATGGATGCAGTATTGTTGGTGCACGGTTCATGGATGCAGTATTGTTGGTGCATGGTTCATGGATGCAGTATTGTTGGTACATGGCTCATGGATGCAGTATTGTTGGTGCACACGGCTCATGGATGCAGTATTGTTGGTGCACATGGCTCATGGATGCAGTATTGTTGGTGCATGGCTCATGGATGCAGTATTGTTGGTGCATGGCTCATGGATGCAGTATTGTTGGTGCATGGCTCATGGATGCAGTATTGTTGGTGCATGGCTCATGGATGCAGTTATGTTGGAGCATGGCTCTTGGATGTTGTTACTCATATGTCATTGTGTTTCTTCCTGTATCTGCTATGATTTCCTGATACTGGGCCAATGTTTATGGAATCTGATAGTAAACATGTTGCCTGCTGGGATAGAAATACCCAATCATCACATGAGTTGAGTATATATTCTCAGGTGGTTGTTTATGAATGTTGATCCCCACTACACCCCTGCAGATCAATGATTAGTCTCAATATTTCTGATAAAATAGCTTTTCCTGGAACTGTCTGTGCAAGCATAAAAACAGGTAAATGAAAGCTTATCAGTAAATACTTTCTGGCTTTGAATAAATGCTTTTAGGAAATATTTAATGAGAAATGATTTGCTCTCCTATCTCTGTTGGCATTTTTGTTAAGATTTTCTCTTTCGATATTCCCATTTTTGTACTAAGTGGACTTTCGTTGTGCTGGTAGTTCCCTCTATATTTGAAAGAAATGGAATTATGAACACAATGTGAGGTAAGATCATGTAACATAACACAGTGTGAGGTAAGATCATGTAACATAACACAGTGTGTGGTAAGATCATGTAACATAACACAGTGTGTGAGGTAAGATCATGTAACATAACACAGTGTGTGGTAAGATCATGTAACATAACACAGTGTGTGTGGTAAGATCATGTAACATAACACATTGTGAGGTAAGATCATGTAGCATAACACAGTGTGTGAGGTAAGATCATGTAACATAACACAGTGTGTGTGGTAAGATCATGTAACATAACACAGTGTGTGAGGTAAGATCATGTAACATAACACAGTGTGTGAGGTAAGATCATGTAACATAGCACAGTGTGAGGTAAGATCATGTAACATAACACAGTGTGAGGTAAGATCATGTAGCATAACACAGTGTGAGGTAAGATCATGTAGCATAGCACAGTGTGAGGTAAGATCATGTAACATAGCACAGTGTGTGAGGTAAGATCATGTAGCATAGCACAGTGTGTGAGGTAAGATCATGTAGCATAACACAGTGTGAGGTAAGATCATGTAGCATAACACAGTGTGAGGTAAGATCATGTAACATAACACAGTGTGAGGTAAGATCATGTAACATAACACAGTGTGTGAGGTAAGATCATGTAACATAACACAGTGTGTGGTAAGATCATGTAGCATAACACAGTGTGAGGTAAGATCATGTAACATAACACAGTGTGAGGTAAGATCATGTAACATAACACAGTGTGAGGTAAGATCATGTAACATAGCACAGTGTGAGGTAAGATCATGTAACATAACACAGTGTGAGGTAAGATCATGTAACATAGCACAGTGTGAGGTAAGATCATGTAACATAGCACAGTGTGAGGTAAGATCATGTAACATAGCACAGTGTGTGTGGTAAGATCATGTAACATAACACAGTGTGTGGTAAGATCATGTAGCATAACACAGTGTGAGGTAAGATCATGTAACATAACACAGTGTGTGGTAAGATCATGTAGCATAACACAGTGTGAGGTAAGATCATGTAGCATAACACAGTGTGAGGTAAGATCATGTAGCATAGCACAGTGTGAGGTAAGATCATGTAACATAACACAGTGTGTGAGGTAAGATCATGTAACATAACACATTGTGAGGTAAGATCATGTAACATAACACAGTGTGAGGTAAGATCATGTAGCATAGCACCGTGTGAGGTAAGATCATGTAACATAACACAGTGTGTGAGGTAAGATCATGTAACATAACACAGTGTGAGGTAAGATCATGTAACATAACAGTGTGTGAGGTAAGATCATGTAACAACACAGTGTGAGGTAAGATCATGTAACAACACAGTGTGAGGTAAGATCATGTAACAACACAGTGTGACGTAAGATCATGTAACATAGCACAGTGTGAGGTAAGATCATGTAGCATAGCACAGTGTGTGAGGTAAGATCATGTAGTATAACACAGCGTGAGGTAAGATCATGTAACAACACAGTGTGAGGTAAGATCATGTAGCATAGCACAGTGTGAGGTAAGATCATGTAACATAACACAGTGTGTGAGGTAAGATCATGTAGCATAGCACAGTGTGTGAGGTAAGATCATGTAGCATAGCACAGTGTGAGGTAAGATCATGTAGCATAACACAGTGTGAGGTAAGATCATGTAACATAACACAATGTGAGGTAAGATCATGTAGCATAACACATTGTGAGGTAAGATCATGTAGCATAGCACAGTGTGTGAGGTAAGATCATGTAACATAACACAGTGTGAGGTAAGATCATGTAACATAATACAGTGTGAGGTAAGATCATGTAGCATAACACAGTGTGAGGTAAGATCATGTAGCATAACACAGTGTGAGGTAAGATCATGTAACATAACACAGTGTGAGGTAAGATCATGTAACATAACACAGTGTGTGAGGTAAGATCATGTAGCATAGCACAGTGTGTGAGGTAAGATCATGTAGCATAGCACAGTGTGAGGTAAGATCATGTAGCATAGCACAGTGTGTGAGGTAAGATCATGTAGCATAGCACAGTGTGTGAGGTAAGATCATGTAACATAACACAGTGTGAGGTAAGATCATGTAACATAACACAGTGTGAGGTAAGATCATGTAACATAACACAGTGTGAGGTAAGATCATGTAACATAACACAGTGTGAGGTAAGATCATGTAACAACACAGTGTGAGGTAAGATCATGTAGCATAGCACAGTGTGAGGTAAGATCATGTAGCATAGCACAGTGTGTGAGGTAAGATCATGTAACATAACACAGTGTGTGAGGTAAGATCATGTAGCATAGCACAGTGTGTGGTAAGATCATGTAACATAACAGTGTGTGAGGTAAGATCATGTAACATAACACATTGTGAGGTAAGATCATGTAACAACACAGTGTGAGGTAAGATCATGTAACATAACACAGTGTGAGGTAAGATCATGTAGCATAGCACAGTGTGTGAAGTAAGATCATGTAGCATAACACAGTGTGAGGTAAGATCATGTAACATAACACAGTGTGAGGTAAGATCATGTAACAACACAGTGTGAGGTAAGATCATGTAGCATAACACAGTGTGAGGTAAGATCATGTAGCATAGCACAGTGTGTGGTAAGATCATGTAGCATAGCACAGTGTGTGAGGTAAGATCATGTAGCATAGCACAGTGTGAGGTAAGATCATGTAACATAACACAGTGTGAGGTAAGATCATGTAACAACACAGTGTGAGGTAAGATCATGTAGCATAGCACAGTGTGAGGTAAGATCATGTAACATAACACAGTGTGAGGTAAGATCATGTAGCATAACACAGTGTGAGGTAAGATCATGTAACATAACACAGTGTGAGGTAAGATCATGTAACATAACACAGTGTGTGGTAAGATCATGTAACATAACAGTGTGTGGTAAGATCATGTAACATAACACAGTGTGAGGTAAGATCATGTAACATAACACAGTGTGTGAGGTAAGATCATGTAACATAACACAGTGTGTGAGGTAAGATCATGTAGCATAGCACAGTGTGTGAGGTAAGATCATGTAACATAACACAGTGTGTGAGGTAAGATCATGTAGTATAGCACAGTGTGTGGTAAGATCATGTAACATAACAGTGTGTGAGGTAAGATCATGTAACATAACACAGTGTGAGGTAAGATCATGTAACATAACACAGTGTGAGGTAAGATCATGTAACATAACACAGTGTGTGAGGTAAGATCATGTAGCATAGCACAGTGTGTGAGGTAAGATCATGTAGCATAGCACAGTGTGTGAGGTAAGATCATGTAACATAACACAGTGTGTGAGGTAAGATCATGTAACATAACACAGTGTGAGGTAAGATCATGTAGCATAGCACAGTGTGAGGTAAGATCATGTAACATAACACAGTGTGAGGTAAGATCATGTAGCATAACACAGTGTGAGGTAAGATCATGTAGCATAACACAGTGTGAGGTAAGATCATGTAGCATAGCACAGTGTGTGAGGTAAGATCATGTAACATAACACAGTGTGAGGTAAGATCATGTAACATAACACAGTGTGAGGTAAGATCATGTAACATAACACAGTGTGAGGTAAGATCATGTAACATAACACAGTGTGTGGTAAGATCATGTAACATAACAGTGTGTGGTAAGATCATGTAACATAACACAGTGTGAGGTAAGATCATGTAACATAACACAGTGTGTGAGGTAAGATCATGTAACATAACACAGTGTGTGAGGTAAGATCATGTAGCATAGCACAGTGTGTGAGGTAAGATCATGTAACATAACACAGTGTGTGAGGTAAGATCATGTAGTATAGCACAGTGTGTGGTAAGATCATGTAACATAACAGTGTGTGAGGTAAGATCATGTAACATAACACAGTGTGAGGTAAGATCATGTAACATAACACAGTGTGAGGTAAGATCATGTAACATAACACAGTGTGTGAGGTAAGATCATGTAGCATAGCACAGTGTGTGAGGTAAGATCATGTAGCATAGCACAGTGTTTGAGGTAAGATCATGTAACATAACACAGTGTGTGAGGTAAGATCATGTAACATAACACAGTGTGAGGTAAGATCATGTAGCATAGCACAGTGTGAGGTAAGATCATGTAACATAACACAGTGTGAGGTAAGATCATGTAGCATAACACAGTGTGAGGTAAGATCATGTAGCATAACACAGTGTGAGGTAAGATCATGTAGCATAGCACAGTGTGTGAGGTAAGATCATGTAACATAACACAGTGTGAGGTAAGATCATGTAACATAACACAGTGTGAGGTAAGATCATGTAACATAACACAGTGTGAGGTAAGATCATGTAACATAACACAGTGTGTGGTAAGATCATGTAACATAGCACAGTGTGAGGTAAGATCATGTAACATAACACAGTGTGTGGTAAGATCATGTAACATAACACAGTGTGAGGTAAGATCATGTAACATAACACAGACTGTATTAGGGAGAACATAATCTGTTTTGTTGTTAATTTGTACAGGAAGGCAGAGAAATAATCTGAATTCATTAGAAGTTTCATTTTTCAAATTGTTCAAATGATGGAATTAGTTCAAATAGTGCAAATTGTTCAAATGGTGCAAATTGTTCAAATGGTGCATATTGTACAAATGATGGAAATAGTTCAAATGGTGCAAATTGTTCAAATGGTGCAAATTGTTCAAATGATGGAAATTGTTCAAATGATGGAAATTGTTCAAATGATGGAAATAACCACAATATACTAATGGAAAATATCATCATTCCAAACGGTATTGTGTAGAATCCTTGGACAAATAATGTTGTCAGTTTTTACTTGAAAAATAAAATATCTGTCAGTAGTGTGTTCACTAATTATAAAAAGTTGTGAAGATGGAAATAACTATATAGCAAGGGAAAATATCATCCGGATTCTACTGAGATTCTCCAAGGACATTTTATGATAAAAAGATGGGATTTTAACTATGTCCCTCTTTTGACAATCTTGACATCCGGATTAGTTTATACAAATTTAGTTTAGCTCGATTGCGAAACAAGTTATTATAACTTATATTAATCACTCGAGACCTCATTCCTGATGGAATCCATCGCCACGAGGGAGAGAGAAGAGGCAACGTGGAATTTAAATGCCTTGCCTTAAGGGAACAATCGTTGAACACAAACAATTGAAATCCTGGTTCAAAACCAGAAGCAGGATCGGGGTCGGGATTCCAGTGCCAAGCAGGGATCCAGCACAAGCAGGATCGAGGTCGGGATTCCAGTGCCAAGCAGGGATCCAGCACAAGCAGGATCGGGGTCGGGATTCCAGTGCCAAGCAGGGATCCAGCACAAGCAGGATCAGGGTCGGGATTCCAGTGCCAAGCAGGGATCCAGCACAAGCAGGATCAGGGTCGGGATTCCAGTGCCAAGCAGGGATCCAGCACAAGCAGGATCGGGGTCGGGATTCCAGTGCCAAGCAGGGATCCAGCAAGGATCTTGCTGCAGTCCAAACCAGGATCTCCGTTATCAGATATCAAATCCTACTCAAATAATTCCCACTGGGAAACCAATCCACCATGAAATGTCACTCTGAATGTTATATGCTTTTTACACCATCAAAATATATAAAGAAAAGTTTCACAAATTTGACACCATTAAATTTCACAAATTTGACACCATCAAGTACATAAACAATAGTTTCACACATTTGACAGTGAAAATGTCATTGTTATAGACTCCTCCATGTCCCTTCTGTGTAGAAATAGATGTTTGTTCTGAAGTTTTAGAAGACTATCAAATTAATTTGTCTCCCCTGGGACACTTGCCAGTAGTGCATGCTCATGATGCATCAATATAATTTGGAAAGATCTGGGTGAAGATTTAATATTGTACACATGCTGGGAACCATGCATTATCATAAAATGTGTCTTTTAAAGTAGTAGTGAGTGCAAGTAACATTTATGGATAGGATATTTATATTGCAACGGTAGGACACACTTTTTGCACAACTGATTTCGTTTTGATGCAAAATGAATATCTGCTGGTTGATACTAGTGCATATGTATAGTTCTACAAATTATGTTCTTACTTGAAATGAAAATTATGAAGTATGTGAGATGGTATGGTGGTCGCCAGATCGGACAGGTGGGTTTTCTCCAGTTTCCTCTCACACGAATGGCCACATTTACGCTTTCATCCGCGCCAACGAGAGTGATTAATATAAGTTGTTAAAACTTGCTTCGCAATCGTTGTAGTAAAATAAATAAAGTTTAAACTTTAAATGAAAATTAAATAAACCATATTTCTTCTACATTTGTACATGTACTATTTATTATCCATGCATGGGTCTTACTTGTACATCTATTGGTGGTGCGCTGTATTTTGTATTTCTTGTACATTTGGTTTAAAGTGTAATGAATTAGTGATGCTTGTCTGTCTACGATGGATGTTGGAGATGTGATGTTTGCCTGTCTACAATGGATGTTGGAGATGTGATGTTTGCCTATCTATGATGGATGTTGGAGATGTGATGTTTGCCTGTCTACGATGGATGTTGGAGATGTGATGTTTGCCTGTCTACGATGGATGTTGGAGATGTGATGCTTGCCTGTCTACGATGGAAGTTGGAGATGTGATGCTTGCCTGTCTACAATGGATGTTGGAGATGTGATGTTTGCCTGTCTACGATGGATGTTGGAGATGTGATGCTTGCCTGTCTACAATGGATGTTGGAGATGTGATGTTTGCCTGTCTACGATGGATGTTGGAGATGTGATGCTTGCCTGTCTACGATGGATGTTGGAGATGTGATGCTTGCCTGTCTATGGTGGATGTTGGAGATGTGATGTTTGCCTGTCTACGGTGGATGTTGGAGATGTGATGTTTGCCTGTCTACGATGGATGTTGGAGATGTGATGCTTGTCTGTCTACGATGGATGTTGGAGATGTGATGCTTGCCTGTCTATGGTGGATGTTGGAGATGTGATGTTTGCCTGTCTACGATGGATGTTGGAGATGTGATGTTTGCCTGTCTACGATGGATGTTGGAGATGTGATGTTTGCCTGTCTACGATGGATGTTGGAGATGTGATGTTTGCCTGTCTACGATGGATGTTGGAGATGTGATGTTTGCCTGTCTACGATGGATGTTGGAGATGTGATGTTTGCCTGTCTACGATGGATGTTGGAGATGTGATGTTTGCCTGTCTACGATGGATGTTGGAGATGTGATGTTTGCCTGTCTACGATGGATGTTGGAGATGTGATGCTTGCCTGTCTACGATGGATGTTGGAGATGTGATGTTTGCCTGTCTACGATGGATGTTGGAGATGTGATGTTTGCCTGTCTACGATGGATGTTGGAGATGTGATGTTTGCCTGTCTACGATGGATGTTGGAGATGTGATGCTTGCTTGTCTACGATGGATGTTGGAGATGTATCTATCGTTTGTTTCTATTTCTATCATATTACTTGGGTACAAGTATCCATTAATATTTTCCTTATTTGCCATAGCCAGCCATCTGAAGTTTTGTTTGAAGTTTGTATAAAGATAATCCAGTCTATTTGCCAAATCTATGGGCTATGTACACTTGTACAGAGATGGATACAAGGGCCAGTTTGCTGTGGATATAGTCAACTGAGATTACAATCCCAATATCTACCTTTATTCACTAAATAAATTGCACAAACAAGTAAATCACACACTTCTATATTTTATGCAAGGGATTAACTGCAATCATTTTATAGTTGTAAGACTGCCCTTGGATTGATGCAGATGAAGGATTATGTGCAAGTGAGAGTTATGGAGCATTGTTTATGGGTAGAATATAGACACATCTTTCAACAATATTTTATTTTTATAAAGTATAATGTTACCGTCAAATATATATATTGTTATGATAAGTTGGATACTGTTTCTAGGGGTTGCTGGTTCCTTGTCCCCTAACAAATTGGATACTGTTTCTAGGGGTTGCTGGTTCCTTGCTCCCTAACAAGTTGGATACTCTTTCTAGGGGTTGCTGGTTCCTTGCTCCCTAACAAGTTGGATACTCTTTCTAGGGGTTGCTGGTTCCTTGCCCCCTAACAAGTTGGATACTCTTTCTAGGGGTTGCTGGTTCCTTGCCCCCTAACAAGTTGGATACTCTTTCTAGGGGTTGCTGGTTCCTTGCCCCCTAACAAGTTTGAATATTATAATTTGTGTATTATTCGCTCTCCGGTGTATTATTCTACCATGTTTTAAGTCAGTATCATAATAAATGACCCAACTGTTTACGTTTGGTTGATAAAAACGTCTCCTTGTTATGATTCATAATGGAACCTAAAATATTATGATCGGGACATTTTTCAACTTTCAACCGGAATCGAGCAACCGATACTATAGTAAAAACTCACCTCGTGAAGACTGAAACTGTAAACTATTTCGGATTAACAATCGATTGTCGGCAACGATACAAGAACATTCAAATTATAGTCGTAGCTTGGTTACCAGGGTTATTTGTTACTGCAGTGTATTTAAATTCAGTCAAGGAGAAGAATTATATAACTCTGGCTTTCATTCTAATCCTTTGTTTGTATTTTGATGTGTGATGTATTGTTTGGCAACATTAAACTGAGACATTTGCATATTCCGTGAACTTACTTCGTTAATAATCGATTTCCGAAGTAAAATATGAGCTTTAGATTATTGTACACTTAATTGATTCAAATATTAACGGTAAAAACCTAACGTATGTCCTTGTCGTAGTTCACGAAAACTTACCAAGGCTTTGGCGGAGATTAATTAGTCTCAGTTTAATGTTGCCAAACAATATGCATTGTTCAATAAAAGTGTTTGTTTATTATAGTGTCATCCCAATTTACAGGGCCATCCATTTCTGACTTATGAGACACCTCTTTTTTATGAACATCAGTACTACCTGATTCCTATACTTGTATGCCAGATGTCAGGTTTTAGGCAATCAGTAACCATTATTTAACTAGCTGGTGGCTCACCAACTTGCCATATCAGAACGAACCCCTGACAAGGTTCGAACCTTCGACCTCCCGCTCCGTAGGCGGACGCCTTAACCACTAGGCCACGGAGACGGTATATGTATTACATTGGGAAATAAAATATGTTTAAACTAAATTCAGTTGAAATGAAACAAATGAACAAATTAATTAATTAAAATAGAGTTTTCGGACATGTTCAGTCGGATAGTTATACCAATCAACAGACATTATCGTTCACTTCACATGCTATTTTTAAAAAGATTTACCTAACCCCATATAAATTGTACTGACCCAATATGGGATATATGATATTGATGGTGCTCCGTGTCTCTCGTCCAATGAATGACGTCAATTTGTTGAACGTAATTACAGATGGATCTGTAGTCCAGTGGTAACAACACACTGGACTGGTAATCCAGGGATCGCAGGTTCGATCCCCCGTCTGACCCTAATAAAAATTAACAGTCTTTCAGATGGGACGTTAAACCGAGTTCTCGTGTCGGTGCTTTACATCGTGCACGTAAAAGAACCAGAGGTGACTCTGGAATGGGTCTCTGTCTGTATCATTGCACTCTCCTCCAAAAATCTAAAATGACTAATCTCTTCAGGAGGCGTCGCTCATATAGGTAACCGGTAGCGACGATAAATAAACGTAAAGCACACACTTGAACGTAATTATAAGATATGATAATAATTTAATGCAAATTACAGAGAAAAAATATAACTGCATAATAATCCGTTTATACTGCTATATAATGTCTAATCATCTCAAAATGCCATTACAGCAATTTTCGGCTATTTGCATATCATGTCATTCTAATAATTATTTTAAATGCTGCATTAATGTCGACTGTTCCAAATTTATAGGGCCAAATTGTAAAGATCTGTTGGGAGATGGGTAATGTTGGGAGATGTCGGAGAAATGCCAAGTGAATATTTTGTAAGCAATTTCATAATGGCATTCATAAAGTACCATGATATTGATATGTATTTCCCCAGCAATTGTGTGTTCCAAGCAATTCCTACAACCCTTAGAATTAAGATTGATCTCCTGTATTTGGAGAGAACAGTCATTATTAATTATGCATCAAATCGTATGTTAACCGAGGATAGGGGAATTGTCAGTGGTAACCGAGGATAGGGAAATTGTCAGCGGGTTCTAGATGTTGTGTCTAATTTGGTAGGCTTTTACCACCGAGAGCTGTCCACAGATAGGAAAATTGCCACAGATAGGAAAATTGCCACAGATAGGAAAATTGCCACAGATAGGAAAATTTCCCCAGATAGGATATTGCCACAGATAGGGATATTGCCACAGATAGGAATATTGCCCCATATAGGGAAATTGCCCCAGATAGGGATATTGCTACAGATAGGGAACTTGCCCCAGATAGTGATATTGCCACAGATAGGAATATTGCCCCATATAGGGAAATTGCCCCAGATAGGGATATTGCTACAGATAGGGAACTTGCCCCAGATAGGGATATTGTTGCTACAGATAGGGAACTTGCCCCAGATAGGGAAATTGCCCCAGATAGGGATATTGCTACAGATAGGGAACTTGCCCCAGATAGGGATATTGTTGCTACAGATAGGGAACTTGCCCCAGATAGTGATATTGCCCTAGATAGGGGAACTTGCCACAGATAGAGAACTTGCCACAGATAGAGAACTTGCCACAGATAGAGAACTTGCCACAGATAAGGAACTTGCCCATGGGTTGTAGATAGTGGGTCTAATGTGGAAAGGCTATTACCACTGAACTGTCGGTACAGTGCTGGAAAAGATCCATTTGTGTTTGAGTTTTCACTACATGGGAATGTCACTACAGGGGAATGTCACTACATGGGTATGTCACTACATGGGAATGTCACTACATGGGAATGTCACTACATGGGAGTGTCACTACAGGGAAGGTCACTACATGGGAGTGTCACTACAGGGAATGTCACTACAGGGAATGTCACTACAGGGGAATGTCACTACAGGGAATGTCACTACAGGGAATGTCACTACATGGGAGTGTCACTACATGGGAATGTCACTACAATGACATGTCACTACAGGGAATGTCACTACAGGGGAATGTCACTACAGGGAATGTCACTACAGGGAATGTCACTACATGGGAGTGTCACTACATGGGAATGTCACTACAATGACATGTCACTACAGGGAATGTCACTACAGGGGAATGTCACTACAGGGAATGTCACTACAGGGAATGTCACTACATGGGAGTGTCACTACATGGGAATGTCACTACAATGACATGTCACTACAGGGAATGTCACTACAGGGGAATGTCACTACAGGGAATGTCACTACAGGGAATGTCACTACATGGGAGTGTCACTACATGGGAATGTCACTACAATGACATGTCACTACAGGGAATGTCACTACATGGGAGTGTCACTACAAGGGAATGTCACTACATGGGTATGTCACTACAAGGGATGTCACTACATGGGAATGTCACTACAAGGGAATGTCACATAGCCAGAGGAACAATAGTGTGTTGTGGGAATACATATGCTAGAGTTTAGAAATGTTGTCATGTTGACTAATGTGCTCCCACCGATGCTGGTCATTGGCTCGAGTTGAAAGGAATGATTGATTACATGTGTACATATTGTTTACAATTCACGGATCACATTGTTATCAGGGTACAACCACTATCCTTTTGCAAGTAACATAATAATCAAATGTATATATTAAAGTCTGTCAGTCGGTTTTCGCCAAATCTGAAAGAAGTTTGAGCACTGATGCATGCATGAAAGGACATCATTGTGGGGTTAGGCCAGGAAAACACTGTAAACACACTGACTTCCCTGGTATGACTTCCCTGGAATGACTTCCCTGGAATGACTTCCCAGGAATGGCTTCCCTGGAATGACTTCCCTGGTATAACTTCCCAGGAATGGCTCCCCTGGAATGACTTTCCTGGAATGACTTCCCTGGAATGACTTCCCTGGTATGACTTCCCTGGAATTACGTCCCTGGAATTACTTCCCTGGTATGACTTCCCTGGAATTACGTCCCTGGAATGACTTCCCTGGAATGACTTCCCAGGAATGACTATCCTGCTGTAGATAGATAACATGCAAACTTCAATCCTTGCCTGAGGAAGTGGCTTACACAGTCTATACTTTGTAATCCATCCCATGTACGGTTGGTGCCTGGAAAACCAGCAACTACAGGGCAGTCATTCATTAAAACAAACTCTGTCTCTGTTTTGTTTTATGAAGAATTATTATTACGTTGAGTGTCGTTCTTGTCTCTCCAATGTCAAATGAACTCAATGGTTTCACCAAGTGAGGCGTGTGATCTGTGGAGCATGCAGGGGTGAATACTGTGGCAATTAAAACAGATTCATCATTTTCGTATTAGAGGAGACCATGTAACATACTGATACAGTGTGACAGGTAGTCAAGATCTGGAATGCTTATAAAATATATAGCTTCTGTTCGACATACACGGTCTGTCTGGCTGGTGATAGATTATGATAAACAAAAACAACAAAGGAACATTTGCTGAGTGAAGAAGTATGTGTTGATAAATTATTAGGATAGAAAGTTCTTCATCTTTGGATTTATTTTTTTAAGTTAATAAATATTTGTACAGTATTTGTGGAATTCTATTCGGAATAACATTAATTTTGCAAGCTGTTGGAGCTATGGTATGGTATTATTGTACCCTTTGGTTCAGTGCCTTACATTTGAAGTCGGAGGTTGAGCGCTTTGATACGTGTGTGTATATATATGTATAGGATATAAGTCGAAAACGATCCGATATGTAAAATATTAGACTGTGTGAGGCGCATAGCGCTGAAGACAGTACCAATATTTTACATATTGGATCCGTTTGAGGCTTACATATATATCTTACTTAAAACATACACTTATACAACAAGATCCTACTAATTAAAATTGTTAATTTCGTACATTTATGCGTAGGAATTAATATTATACTCTGGCCTTTTGACACCAGTCCAATATTATTAATAATGGACTGCAAGTATAATGGTATGATGTCGCGACCGTGTTTTAAATATAGATACATGTAGTGCCGTGGCAGAAAATGTGTCAATAAATGGGAGCATACCCTGTTGTTATATTTCGGGTTTTACACCTGCATCAGCACCATTTCGGGCTATATCGCCGGCGGGCAGTTTACTTAACAACACCTTTCCTGGGCAGGCTCCAGCGGTTAACCAGTACTTGGGTGCACCAACCTCCGTAAGAAACTGCCAACTTTTTCATATAAATGAGACACGGCCTGAGCAGGGCTCGAACCCGTGACCATCAGTGATGATAGGTTACAGTGGTATACAAGTCAGTGACCGTAACCACTCGATCACGGAGGCGGACTTATACCCTATTGTAGTAAGACACATTATGAATACAATATCATCCATCAATAGACCTCTCTCTCTAACTGCTTGGTATTGCCAAGACTGCATGCCCAGGTAAGCATTTATATGTTCAGGATTTGACATTCAATGGAAAATAGGTGTGTCTGACACTATGTGAATTTAAATGCTTTTGTGCAAAGGTGTGCTCAATTTTATCTCCTTACATTAAAGAATTATATTAATTAAATGTATTTTATAGGTTTGTATACAACTAGAAAACGGTGCTAAAGATGATGAAAGAATTCTATTAAGATTTCAAGCATGCCTGTCTGCATTAACTGGTACAAATCTTTACTCAATATTTAGATGGCCTGAAATCTCAACAATTAACTGCAATTGGACTTCATTTATACATACCAAATTTAGATTGGTCAATTAACTACCGGAAATGTCTTGTTAACATTGCTGATAAATTTCGTGATGAGCTGTATCAATCAAAGTTAGCTGAGTGCATTATGGAAGATGGGGTATAACAGTAGATGGGTATAACAGAAATGGGGTATAGCAGTAGATGGGGTATAACAGTAGATGGGGCATAACAGTAGATGGGCATAGCAGAAATGAGGTATAACAGTTGATGGGGTATAACAGTAGATGGGGTATAATGGAAATGGGGTATAACAGAAATGGGGTATAACAGTAGATGGGGCATAACAGTAGATGGGGTATAACAGTAGATGGGGTATAACAGTAGATGGGCATAGCAGAAATGGGGTATAACAGTAGATGGGGTATAACAGTAGATGGGGTATAACAGTAGATGGGGCATAAC
>JABXNX010000033.1:212067-275016 GCA_014843695.1 Archivesica marissinica
GTTGGCTTTCTTCCGGGAAGAAAGGTATTTCTTCCCTTCCGTGGGAATAAACATGGGAAAAAAGGGAAGAAACACCTTTCTTCCCGGAAGAAATGGGAGAAACTAGGAAGAAACTGGGAATAAAGTGTGATATTTTTATTGCATCACTGTCAGCAACTATAAGAGAATAATATTTACATATATACATTAGCACAATGTTCTCACAATTAGCAGTCTTCACATCAGGTAGATAAGCACACTGTTCATGTAAAAAAACAGCAGTTAATAATCAATCTCAAGATCACCTCTCAGGAGCCGGAAACAGAACACTAACTTTCCTGCAGTTTGATTTCCTAGTCTGTTCCTAATTTTACTGTGGAGCTGTCCAAAGTTGGAAAATATACGCTCTACTGACGCTGAGGAAGCTGGTGCCTGTAGAAGACATACCACAAAGTCTACAAAGTCAGAATTTACACCACTGGATTTAGCTGCTTTCCACCAGGTAACTGGATCCATCCGAAGTGCTGCCTCATTGAAAAATGCAGCAGGGTATGGTGTGGATTTGGCTTGAAAGGCAATCAGCTCAGTGATGAAGGCAGGACTCTTGGACATAATAAAGTCATTAACAATCTCCAATTGCCAAGCAGATAGTTTAACACCCTGATATGCTGGATGTAGTTTGTAAGCTGTAAAGTGTTCTGGTATGATTGCTTGCTTAAACAGCTTTGTGACAAGGGTCTTGTGCGCTGGTGACTGAAGATTGGGATTATCCAGAAGAGACAGCCATGTATGGCACGCTGATGCCAGAGAGGAGTAGTCTGCCTGGCAAGCATCAATAGCAGTTGCTACAGGGCGAAGCAGCTCTGCCATGTCCTTGGAATTCCTATAGATATTGATATCCTGTATCTTTTTGGCAATGGTTTGGTCAATCTCATCCTCATGGTCCTGAACAATCTTCATGTAGCTGGTTCTGTTGGCAATATAGCTGTCCAAACAGGTGAGTTGAGACTTCCATCGTGTTTCTCCAGAGAGCTGTGGTTTCTTACTTTCGGCACACTCAGACAGCCAAGCACATGGCTTATGGTGGTTGCGAAAATACTTCTGTACTTCCACAACATGCTTCATCACTGACTGTGAAGTTAGATCCAGCCCAAGTAAGTTGAGCCAGTGGGCAGAGCAGCCATACACAGTGAGGTCTGGGTCATCTTCTTGTAAGGCAGCACGCATTTTTTCCATGTTCTTAGCATTGTCAGTACATACTCCAGATACAGTGCAGTTGTAGTTTTCCCTTGCCTTTTTGATGGACTCCTGACACAACATCTTGCAATTGTCCCCTGTTTTTGACATAGATCCAGTAGGGTGGCTATCTAAAAAATAGGATTTGTTCTCAACCTGGAGGCAACTTGCAATTATAGGTTCGTTGTGGCAATTACTCCAGCCGTCTTGTACAAGAGTTGCAGTTTTTCCGCCAATGACATGCTTCATATCCTCCTGGAATTGATCATACACAGTGTCTAGGAGTTTTCCGGCTATCTGCTTCCTGTTAGGTGGCTGATATCCTGCTCGTAGTGTACTCATCATCTTTTTGTACTGTGGATGGTCAGCGGCATTGAATGGTATATTGCATGCGTAGAAGAATTTGGCAATCTCCAAGTCAATGGCATTTTTCTGGTTTAGAGATGTCTTCACAACACAACTATCCATGTCTGGTTGGATTGAGATAGCTTGTCGTTTGGTTGGTGGAGGAGATGGAGATCTCCATCTTTTTACTGACATAGGCTGCTCAGGGATCTCTTTTTCTGCTGGTAAGTGGTATGCTGCACTGCATTTCGCATAATGGAGTTTTAGACGGCAAGCTTTAGGAAGCTGCTGGTTCTCACAAAGTTTGCACCTAGCATACTCTTTTCCAGCCACTGTCACAGAAACAAAGTGTTCCCAAATAGTGTCACAAGGTCTGCCACCCCTATACATTATGATTTAAATAGAACTGATGAGAAAAATAAATGTCAACTTGGTGATAATGGTTCCCAGTTTAACGCAAAGGCACTGTCAGTTTCTGAATTTAAATTACTTCTCTCGCTTGGTTATATAGTGAAAATGTAATCAATGGGATGCCTTTGAATAAAATGAAGCCATGGTAAAAGTTGTTTAATAAGGGGCATGCCATTGTCGTGTATTGTATTTCAATAGGAAACCCCTGAACAAAAATGAAGCCATATCACATGTTTGCCACTTTTAGAAGTCAATAACCTGTCAATTGAAACATATAACAATAGCTAGTAATTATAACAGGTTGGTTGGTGTGACCCAGCTTATGGAACTTCACTATACAATCTAATTGACACCTGTCAATTGGACTTGATCAACAGATGTTATTGTTGAAGCAATATTAATCATAATATATACATTTTATCTATATTTTGCGCATATATTACTAAACAAATTGACAAAAAGGAGGTTTCTTCCATTTCTTCCCAGTAGTTGGGAAGAAACGTATTTCTTCCGTATCGGAAAAAAACGGGGGAAAAACCACGGTTTTTTCCCTATAGGGAAGAAACCTGCCATGCAGTGAAGTTCCACATCCCTGTAACATACACACCTTCCACATCCCTGTAACATACACACCTTCTACATCCCTGTAACATACACACCTTCTACATCCCTGTAACATACACACCTTCTACATCCCTGTAACATACACACCTTCTACATCCCTGTAACATACACACCTTCTACATCCCTGTAACATACACACCTTCCACATCCCTGTAACATACACACCTTCCACATCCCTGTAACATACACACCTTCTACATCCCTGTAACATACACACCTTCTACATCCCTGTAACATACACACCTTCTACATCCCTGTAACATACACAACTTCTACATCCCTGTAACATACACACCTTCTACATCCCTGTAATACACACACCTTCTACATCCCTGTAACATACACAACTTCTACATCCCTGTAACATACACACCTTCTGTCATTTTGTAAGAATGTTATTAACAAAAAAGTTTATTTTTAGGGTTGAAACTTGCACAAGCAGCGTATGTCATATGTCGCCTCTCCAACTGTTACTGGTGGAGGAATAACCCAGGTGTTCCTAGCAGCGTATGTCATATGTCACCTCTCCAACTGTTACTGGTGGAGGAATAACCCAGGTGTTCCTAGCAGCGTATGTCATATGTCACCTCTCCAACTGTTACTGGTGGAGGAATAATCCAGGTGTTCCTAGCAGCGTATGTCATATGTCACCTCTCCAACTGTTACTGGTGGAGGAATAACCCAGGTGCTCCTTCTAGCAGGAATTCAGGCTTAGACGGGGAGGAATAAGCCAGGTGCTCCTAGCAGGAATTCAGGCTTAGGCATAGACGGGAAAGAATAAGCCAGGTGCTCCTTCTAGCAGGAATTCAGTCTTAGGCATAGACAGGGAGGAATAAGCCAGGTGCTCCTTCTAGTAGGAATTCAGGCTTAGGCATAGACAGGGAGGAATAAGCCAGGTGCTCCTTCTAGCAGGAATTCAGGCTTAGGCATAGACGGGGAGGAATAAGCCAGGTGCTCCTTCTAGCAGGAATTCAGGCTTAGGCATAGACGGACACACAGGTAAAACCACCGGTCTTCCACAAACCAGGTGGATAACTTCCTTGCATGAAATAATTGACATCCCAAGAGGGATCCGAGCACTTAGCGGTGAGGGATCCGAGCATTTAGCAGTGAGGGATCCGAGCACTTAGCAGTGAGGGATCCGAGCACTTAGCAGTGAGGGATACGAGAACTTAGCGGTGAGGGATTCGAGCATTTAGCGGTGATGGATCCGAGCATTTAGCGGTGAGGGATCCGAGCATTTAGCGGTGAGGGACAAGTTAGGGATCCCAGCATTTAGCGGTGAGGGACAAGTTAGGAATCCGAGCATTTAGCGGTTAGGGACAAGTTAGGGATCCGAGCATTTAGCAGTGAGGGACAAGTTAGGGATCCCAGCATTTAGCGGTGAGGGACAAGTTAGTGATCCGAGCATTTAGCGGTGAGGGACAAGTTAGGGATCCGAGCATTTAGCAGTGAGGGACAAGTTAGGGATCCGAGCATTTAGCGGTGAGGGACAAGTTAGGGATCCGAGCATTTAGCGGTGAGGGACAAGTTATTTGAAGTCTGTAAACCATAATAACTCTGCCACATAGGCCCCCCAAAGAGTATCCCACTCTGCCACATAGGCCCCCCAAAGAGTATCCCCAGGGATCAGTTTAGAGGGCGATGTGGGCGAAATTGTCGCCCTAGGGACCCTGACTTCGCCCTCTGGGGGCCCCACTTCCCCCTAAAAAAACCAACAAAAAACCTTTTTTTTGTTGGTATTTACGATTTTCAAACAAAATTTTGTCTAGTAAGATGGCCCATTATAAAGCACTCCTTCTATTCAAATGTTGTATTTAATGGTTGTACTGTGGATTTTAACCCTATTTTGCAGAAGTATATTAAAGAACACCATTTAAGGAAGCGATCACGCGCTTTCTCACTTCTCCCAAAAATTCTGACCTAGAATGAACCCTGATCCCACCCTGCCACATAGGCCCCCCAAAGAGTATCCCACTCTGCCACATAGGCCCACCAAAGAGTATCCCACTCTGCCACATAGGCCCCCCAAAGAGTATCCCACCCTGCCACATAGGCCCCCCAAAGAGTATCCCACTCTGCCACATAGGCCCCCCCAAAGAGTATCCCACTTGCCCATGGGCTGACCTCATTCCTCCCGAACATTTTCTTCCCAGTTGCTTGAAATCTGCCTAACTTCATCCCTCTGCAAGCTTTGCTGCCTGCCTTAACATGCCTTACCTTAAACAGGTAAAAATAAACTTGTTTAGTCTCTGCGTCTTCTTCCTTATGAACACACATGAAGAGGTTCTCTACGTCCACCACGATACGCAACAAACGGTTAAGCTCTTCCTCTGGCGTAGACTCTAAATGTGACACATGGGCATCTGAAAGATATATGATAACATGGTTTACTATTAGTTAGTTTAGTTTATACAAATTTATTTTAACACGATTGCGAAACAAGTTCTTACAACATTAGTTAAATAGCTTGAGATACCTCATTCTTGATGGAACCCATCACCATGAGGGAGAGAGAAGAGGCAATGTGGAATTTAAGTGCTTTGCCTAAGGGCACAGTTGTAACGGCTACAGCTGGGCGCGAACTGAGTGCCTCTCACACTTGAAGCAAACATGCTACCACTATGCTATCACGACTTCCACATTTCCCTATTATTTATTAGTTCTTTAAGTATAAACATTCATAGTTTTCACTTAAACCATACAAGTCGGTACTCATGCATGCTGGCCTACAGTTTCAGACAAAACCCCTTAATTACAATATTATTATGTAAGCGTGATAACTTTGATCTTATGATGGCAAGAGTTATATGACTTGAATTGTCTCAAACAAGTTCAAACACAAATTCCTGAATCCAAATCTTTACCAAGAGTATGTGAGCAGCTCCTGCAAGGGTCCGTGAGATTGGCAAGGGGCTGTGATACGTCAACTCTTGGAGGCGTGGGTGGTGGGTTGGGATTCTTCCAGCCATTGCATTTACAACTGTCAGTCTACGAGAAATAAAGATGACACATGAGACTCCCATGACAGACAAAACTTATTTTTGATCATTGTTACTTCTAATACAGTTTAAATGTAGTGAATACAGTCAAGGCTTTCAATATAGAAAGACGTCTTGTTTTAAAGAATATACAATGATGAGAGATACGCATGCAGTCCTAGTGGCGTCTGTGATCCAGTGGTAGAGCGTCGGATTTGGAATCGAGCAGTTCCGGGTTTGATACTTGGTCAGGCCACGTATGTAGTGTCATTGAGCAAGGCACCTCACATTGCTTGGTACTGGTTAACCACTTAGGTCGGCTAAGCCTGCTCACGAAAACATGTCTAGGTCCTCGCAGAGTGTCTGACATACCACATACATACCTACATACATACACTTCTTCCTTACCGGTGTTTAGATGTTTACTGTAAATCAACACAATGACAATAACAAAGTCATAAAGTGACCAAGCAAAGAAAGAGTGGAAAAGTTAGTGATCCGACGTGGGACTCGAACCCACGACCTCCCAAACACTAGTCGGATAGCTCTACCAACTGATCTAGCCGAGCCGATGTTCTACGCATGCCGAAATACACTACACGCTTCCCTCTTAGTTTTATTCCATAGGAGCCGCACCACTACTCCTACTACTGCCCATACCACACTGGAGCCGCACCCCTACTCCTTTGCCCATACCATATATCTTCATCGTCATTAAAGTGATCTAAGCAAAGAAGGAGCAGAAAAGTTAGTGACCCGACGTGGGACTCGCCGAAATACAAGTGTAACCCATGTCATATTTATGTTAAAGGGAACTAATTATTGATATTTAGTACATGTACATTATAATGTTTCCAAACCCTGCTGCAAGCGTACCACCCAATAGTTTCCCTATATGGCCTAATAAAATCACTGGTCTGAATCATATCATAATTATATAGCCTGGTCCCATACTATGTCTTTGTATAATATATACTAGTCTTCACTACTATTGTGTATAAAGTATTATGGGTGAGTGATTGTGAGTGACAATCAGGTCAGATGTGTGAATGAGTGAACTAACTCAACTAATTAGGTGCACTTTCCAACTAACTTGTTCAAGACCCTTATCCCACACTCTATCTCTACTAGTCAAACGGATACGTTGCAAAGCTATCCTGTTTACGTTAATATATACTATACTAGTAACTTTATACATATATATAATATATGTATCAGCTGATAGCCGGACTCTGACTCTTTATATCCATATATACGAAAATACGAAAACAACCAGAGTTTGTCATATCTATAAACTCCCCGGTCTACAAATAGTGGTGAGTATCCCCGCCTGTCACGCGGGAGACCGGGGTTCAATTCCCCGACGGGGAGCCATTTGTAGACCGGGGAGTTTATAGATATGACAAACTCTGGTTGTTTTCGTATTTTCGTATATATGGATATAAAGAGTCAGAGTCCGGCTATCAGCTGATACATATATTATATATATGTATAAAGTTACTAGTATAGTATATATTAACGTAAACAGGATAGCTTTGCAACGTATTCGTTTGACTAGTAGAGATAGAGTGTGGGATAAGGGACTTGAACAAGTTAGTTGGAAAATGCACCTAATTAGTTGAGTTAGTTCACTCATTCACACATCTGACCTGATTGTCACTCACAATCACTCACCCATAATACTTTATACACAATAGTAGTGAAGACTAGTATATATTATACAAAGACATAGTATGGGACCAGGCTATATAATTATGATATGATTCAGACCAGTGATTTTATTAGGCCATATAGGGAAACTATTGGGTGGTACGCTTGCAGCAGGGTTTGGAAACATTATAATGTACATGTACTAAATATCAATAATTAGTTCCCTTTAACATAAATATGACATGGGTTACATAAGTCATGAAATATAATAGATTTACACACTAAACAATGAAAACTGCGAGCATGTATGTTAGATTCCAAGAATATAAAGTCAAGTATTACGAAAACCAGTTTGGTCAAGAGCGGGGAGACGAAACTGAGTATTTTGGGTCGAATACCTTGCAGGACGAATAAACAGCGAGTTTTTCGAGCTTCTTAGTCCGCGGGTAACTTCTCACTAAAGATTTCTTTTGTGCAATTCTCTGCAAATTATTGGGCCTGCTCATTTCTCCAGTTGTATTTGCTTGAGTGGGTGTCTGCTTTGCTCCAGCATTGCCATTTTGTAAATTTGGTAGCGACTTCTCTTCTTCCGCCATTGTTCACAATCAAAATACACTACCATACGATAGTCTAGTACTAGCCTAGGAACAGGCGTCGATATATTTTGCCTGGTCAGTCTTCAACTTCAATGTCTTTACTCATCAAGATCCGCCAGGCAGACATAACGACGAGATGTGCAGACTGGTACCCAGGCTAGTTTAGTACTACAAATTTATTTATTGTTGTTCATATTTTATTGCATTTTTCATCATGCCATTACAATGAAATACTTACAAGCAATTTGAAAATTGAGCTATAATTGGTTATCATTGCAATATTCGATCTAAACTGGGAATGAAACATTATTACATACATCCCCGCATGGGGTTTGATATTAGAGGGAGATAGACAGATAGAAGCTATGCTACACAACCCTGGTGAGACCTCTGATGGAATACACCACTGTCATCTGGGATCCGTTCACAGAAACACTAGGAAGTTGGAGGTGGTGCAGCGTAGATCGGTACGAATGATGTTCTCCAAACTACCAGAGCACCAGCAGTGTGACGATCATGCTATACTAACTCCAACGGCCAACACTACAAGAACGCAGAAAACAGACCAAGGTTACCATGATGTACCGTGTTGTATATCACCTGGCAGATGTCCCTACCACATACCTCACACGTATCACATCTGCTAGAGGCCACGTAATGTCATACTTAGTACCTTTTGCAAGGACTCTCAGCTATCAGAAGTCATTCTTCCCCGACACAAGCAGACTTTGGAACAGGCTTCGCCAGACAGTCGTACGCTGGCCTATCATGGACAGTTTCAAGAGGGAAGTGCAGACATATTACTCTCCGATATGTAATGGACGTTTTTAACCGCACTATACATACATGTATATACACTTTTAAACCACCGTAAATAGACATGATTGCACCGCCACCGGGCCAGTACGAGTATTCAAAGGATCGGTGTCAGTACTTTATCACAAGAAGAAGAAGCAAATGGGTTATGCTACAAGTTAATTATAGCAACACTATACATGTACAACCCTCTACCAATTAGTATGTGGATTTGTAATGGGTGGTGGTCTACTCTATATCCAGATTGCACGTACGCATGTAGAGGGGATCCGGTTACACGTAGTGCTTACACCTCTAACCGTACATACTTGCAGGGCCGATGCCTCGCCGTAGAGGGGATCCGGTTTTACGTAGTGCTTACACCTCTATCCGTGCATAATTGCAGGGTAGATGCCTCGCTGTATCACAAGGAATACAAGTAACCTGTCTGATGACGTTTTCACTGATGACGTTTTCACTGATATGACGTTTTCACTGATGACGTTTTCACTGATGACGTTTTCATTGCTGGATCCATCTGGACATAATACTTGTAATAACAGTATTACTCCATTCCAACAGGATCTGTTTGATCTAGGTTGCTGGTTCCAACAGTGATCCTAGTCCATTCAAACAGGAATAGTAGTTGTTGTTGTTTGTTTGTTTGTTTGTTTGTGTGTTTGTTTGTTTGTTTGTTTGTTTGTTTGTTAGGGTTTTACGCATGCATCAGCACCATTTTGGATTATATCGCCGGTGGACAGTTGACCTAATAACGCCTTTCATGGACAGACTCCCGCGGTTAACCAGTACGTGTGCACCAACCTCCGTAAGAAACTGTGCCAACTTTTGCATATAAATGAGACACGGCATGAACGAGGCTCGAACCCGGGAACATCAGTGATGATATGTTACAGTGGTATTCAAGTTAGCGACTTAACCACTCGACCACGAGGGTATAAAGTTAAAATAAGGCCTATTCAGTTCCGAAACATGTTTAAAAATAAGAAGTGGAAGAATGCAATATATATGTACATACCGGGAAAGTGATATATATATATATAGTTTGTGTAGCAATAGGCCTACGTGTGTGTGGGGGTGGGGGTACATTGTTACGGCCTAACATAATCGTGTTGTATTCAATAGAGAAACGGCTTGCTTCGTTACAATTATATATATATATATATATATATATATTATATATATATATATATATATATATATATATATATATATATCCATTGATGTTGGAATTTAAAGCCTACATGACAAATATGGTTGTATTAGTGCATATGGTTGTATTAGTGCACATGGTTGTATTAGTGCACATGGTTGTATTAGTGTATATGGTTGTATTAGTACACATGGTTGTATTAGTACACATTGTTGTATTAGTGCACATGGTTGTATTAGTACACATGGTTGTATTAGTGCATATGGTTGTATTAGCGCATATGGTTGTATTAGTGCACATGGTTGTATTAGTGCACATGGTTGAATTAGTACATATGGTGGTTGTATTAGTGCATATGGTTGTATTAGTGCACATGGTTGACATGGTTAACATCAATGGCATTCATGGTTATGCATGTACATAAAGAGGAATCATAAATACGCATCAAGTACTTGCATGAGATATTGCTGTTAAACACTGAGTACTTGCATGATATATTGCTGTTAAACACTGAGTACTTGCATGAGATATTGCTGTTAAACACGGAGTACTTGTATGAGATATTGCTGTTAAACACTGAGTACTTGTATGAGATATTGCTGTTAAACACTGAGTACTTGTATGATATATTGCTGTTAAACACTAAGTACTTGCATGAGATATTGCTGTTAAACACTGAGTACTTGCATGATATATTGCTGTTAAACACTGAGTACTTGTATGAGATATTGCTGTTAAACACTTGTATGATATATTGCTGTTAAACACTGAGTACTTGTATGAGATATTGCTGTTAAACACTTGCATGAGATATTGCTGTTAAACACTGAGTACTTGCATGAGATATTGCTATTAAACACTGAGTACTTGCATGAGATATTGCTGTTAAACACTGAGTACTTGCATGAGATATTGCTGTTAAACACTGAGTACTTGCATGAGATATTGCTATTAAACACTGAGTACTTGCATGAGATATTGCTGTTAAACACTGAGTACTTGCATGAGATATTGCTGTTAAACACTGAGTACTTGCATGAGATATTGCTATTAAACACTGAGTACTTGCATGAGATATTGCTGTTAAACACTGAGTACTTGCATGAGATATTGCTGTTAAACACTGAGTACTTGCATGAGATATTGCTATTAAACACTGAGTACTTGCATGAGATATTGCTGTTAAACACTGAGTACTTGCATGCGATATTGCTGTTAAACACTAAGTACTTGCATGAGATATTGCTGTTAAACACTGAGTACTTGCATGAGATATTGCTGTTAAACACTGAGTACTTGCATGATATATTGTTGTTAAACACTGACGAGTTTTTTTCTGTTATGTTTTCTCTCTCGGTCGATCGGTAACAGCCGTGTAGTAATGCAATAGGGTAATTGAAACTGTTGTCCGAGACTGGAATAACAAACTAACCGGAATGTATATGTAAAAACGATTTAAATAATAGTGTTCGCCTCCCCTTTAATAATATTAGAAAATAGTGTTCGTTTGAAACAATTTACTGTACAGTATTACCTTTGTCTGCAAGCACAAATCCAATATGGGTTGAATTTAAGGCAAACCTAGAATTGAGTGACAAGATGCTAACTATTTGAAAAGTAGCTACACCATTTAGAAATCTACCTATCATTGCTTTAATAGTAAATGTAATAAATGGTAATCGCAAAATGCTAACATTCAAATTATTGTTTTTTCTAATCTATAAAGCTAAATATAAAAGTTATAACAACATTATTTTAACAAAAACTACTACGCCCCAACTGAAACATCATACATCTTCTTCTCCCTTTGATTTGTAAATTGCTCACTCTGAAGTATGTGCACAGGTCTCACTCTGAAGTATGTGCACAGGTCCCACTCTGAAGTATGTGCACAGGTCCCACTCTGAAGTATGTGCACAGGTCCCACTCTGAACTATTTGTACAGGTCCCACTCTGAAGTATGTGCACAGGTCCCACTCTGAAGTATGTTCACAGATCCCACTCTGAAGTATGTGCACAGGTCCCACTCTGAAGTATGTGCACAGGTCCCACTCTGAAGTATGTGTATAGGTCCCACTCTTAAGTATGTGCACAGGTCCCACTCTGAAGTATGTACACAGGTCCCACTCTGAAGTATGTGTACAGGTCCCACTCTGAGGTATTTGTACAGGTCCCACTCTGAAGTATGTGCACAGATCCCACTCTGAACTATTTGTACAGGTCCCACTCTGAAGTATGTGCACAGGTCCCACTCTGAAGTATGTTCACAGATCCCACTCTGAAATATGTGCACAGTTCCCACTCTGAAGTATGTGCACAGGTCCCACTCTGAAGTATGTGTACAAGTCCCACTCTGAAGTATGTGCACATGTCCCACTCTGAAGTATGTACACAGGTCCCACTCTGAAGTATGTGTACAGGTCCCACTCTGAGGTATTTGTACAGGTCCCACTCTGAAGTATGTGCACAGGTCCCACTCTGAAGTATGTGCACAGGTCCCACTCTGAAGAATGTGTACAGGTCCCACTCTGAGGTATTTGTACAGGTCCCACTCTGAAGTATGTGCACAGGTCCCACTCTGAAGTATGTGCACAGGTCCCACTCTGAAGTATGTGCACAGGTCCCACTGTGGAGTATGTGTACAGGGACCACTCTGGAGTATGTGCACACGTCCCACTCTGAAGTATTTGTACAGGTCCCACTCTGAAGTATGTGCACAGGGTCCACTCTGAAGTATGTGCACAGGTCCCACTATGGCGTATTTGTACAGATCCCACTCTGGAGCATTTGTACAGGGTACACTCTGGAGTATTTGTACATGGTCCACTCTAGAGCATTTGTACAGGGCCCACTCTGGAGCATTTGTACAGGGCCCACCCTGGAGCATTTGTACAGGGCCCACTCTGAAGCATTTGTACAGGGCCCACTCTGAACTATTTGTACAGGTCCCACTCTGAAGTATGTGCACAGGTCCCACTCTGAACTATTTGTACAGGTCCCACTCTGAAGTATGTACACAGGTCCCACTCTGAAGTATGTTCACAGATCCCACTCTGAAGTATGTACACAGGTCCCACTGTGGAGTATTTGTACAGGGTCCACTCTGGAGTATGTGCACATGTCCCACTATGGAGTATTTGTACAGGGCCCACTCTGGAGCATTTGTACAGGGCCCACTCTGAAGCATTTGTACAGGGCCCACTCTGAACTATTTGTACAGGTCCCACTCTGAAGTATGTGCACAGGTCCCACTCTGAAGTATGTGTACAGGTCCTACTCTGAAGTATGTGTACAGGTCCTACTCTGAAGTATGTACACAGGTCCAACTCTGAAATATGTGTACAGGTCCCACTCTGAAGTATGTACACAGGTCCCACTGTGGAGTATTTGTACAGGGTCCACTCTGGAGTATGTGCACATGTCCCACTATGGAGTATTTGTACAGGGCCCACTCTGGAGCATTTGTACAGGGCCCACTCTGAAGCATTTGTACAGGGCCCACTCTGAACTATTTGTACAGGTCCCACTCTGAAGTATGTGCACAGGTCCCACTCTGAAGTGTGTGTACAGGTCCTACTCTGAAGTATGTGTACAGGTCCTACTCTGAAGTATGTACACAGGTCCAACTCTGAAGTATGTGTACAGGTCCCACTCTGAAGTATGTACACAGGTCCCACTGTGGAGTATTTGTACAGGGTCCACTCTGGAGTATGTGCACAGGTCCCACTATGGAGTATTTGTACAGGGCCCACTCTGGAGCATTTGTACAGGGCCCACCCTGGAGCATTTGTACAGGGCCCACTCTGAAGCATTTGTACAGGGCCCACTCTGAACTATTTGTACAGGTCCCACTCTGAAGTATGTGCACAGGTCCCACTCTGAAGTATGTGTACATGTCCCACTCTGAAGTATGTACACAGGTCCCACTGTGGAGTATTTGTACAGGGTCCACTCTGGAGTATGTGCACAGGTCCCACTCTGAAGTATGTGCACAGGTCCCACTATGGAGTATTTGTACAGATCCCACTCTGGAGCATTTGTACAGGGTACACTCTGGAGTATTTGTACAGGGTCCACTCTAGAGCATTTGTACAGGGCCCACTCTGGAGCATTTGTACAGGGTCCACTCTGGAGCATTTGTACAGGGCCCACTCTGAAGCATTTGTACAGGGCCCACTCTGAACTATTTGTACAGGTCCCACTCTGAAGTATGTGCACAGGTCCCACTCTGAAGTATGTGTACAGGTCCTACTCTGAAGTATGTGTACAGGTCCCACTCTGAAGTATGTACACAGGTCCAACTCTGAAGTATGTGTACAGGTCCCACTCTGAAGTATGTACACAGGTCCCACTGTGGAGTATTTGTACAGGGTCCACTCTGGAGTATGTGCACATGTCCCACTATGGAGTATTTGTACAGGGCCCACTCTGGAGCATTTGTACAGGGCCCACTCTGAAGCATTTGTACAGGGCCCACTCTGAACTATTTGTACAGGTCCCACTCTGAAGTATGTGCACAGGTCCCACTCTGAAGTATGTGTACAGGTCCTACTCTGAAGTATGTGTACAGGTCCTACTCTGAAGTATGTACACAGGTCCAACTCTGAAATATGTGTACAGGTCCCACTCTGAAGTATGTACACAGGTCCCACTGTGGAGTATTTGTACAGGGTCCACTCTGGAGTATGTGCACAGGTCCCACTATGGAGTATTTGTACAGGGCCCACTCTGGAGCATTTGTACAGGGCCCACTCTGAAGCATTTGTACAGGGCCCACTCTGAACTATTTGTACAGGTCCCACTCTGAAGTATGTGCACAGGTCCCACTCTGAAGTATGTGTACAGGTCCTACTCTGAAGTATGTGTACAGGTCCTACTCTGAAGTATGTACACAGGTCCAACTCTGAAGTATGTGTACAGGTCCCACTCTGAAGTATGTACACAGGTCCCACTGTGGAGTATTTGTACAGGGTCCACTCTGGAGTATGTGCACAGGTCCCACTATGGAGTATTTGTACAGGGCCCACTCTGGAGCATTTGTACAGGGCCCACTCTGAAGCATTTGTACAGGGCCCACTCTGAACTATTTGTACAGGTCCCACTCTGAAGTATGTGCACAGGTCCCACTCTGAAGTATGTGTACAGGTCCTACTCTGAAGTATGTACACAGGTCCCACTCTGAAGTATGTGCACAGGTTCCACTCTGAAGTATGTGTACAGGTCCCACTCTGAAGTATGTGTACAGGTCCCACTCTGAAGTATGTGTACAGGTCCTACTCTGAAGTATGTGCACAGGTCCCACTCTGAAGTATGTGTACAGGTCCTACTCTGAAGTATGTGTACAGGTCCTACTCTGAAGTATGTACACAGGTCCAACTCTGAAGTATGTGTTCAGGTCCCACTCTGAAGTATGTACACAGGTCCCACTATGGAATATTTGTACAGGGCCCACTCTGGAGCATTTGTACAGGGCCCACTCTGAAGCATTTGTACAGGGCCCACTCTGAACTATTTGTACAGGTCCCACTCTGAAGTATGTGCACAGGTTCCACTCTGAAGTATGTGTACAGGTCCCACTCTGAAGTATGTGTACAGGTCCCACTCTGAAGTATGTGTACATGTCCTACTCTGAAGTATGTACACAGGTCCCACTCTGAAGTATGTGTACAGGTCCTACTCTGAAGTATGTACACAGGTCCCACTCTGAAGTATGTGTACAGGTCCCACTCTGAAGTATGTGTACAGGTCCTACTCTGAAGTATGTACACAGGGTCCACTTTTAAGTATGTGCACAGGTCCCACTCTGAAGTATGTGTACAGGTCCTACTCTGAAGTATGTACACAGGTCCCACTCTGAAGTATGTGCACATGTCCCACTCTGAAGTATGTGTACAGGTCCTACTCTGAAGTATGTACACAGGTCCCACTCTGAAGTATGTGCACAGGTTCCACTCTGAAGTATGTGTACAGGTCCCACTCTGAAGTATGTGTACAGGTCCCACTCTGAAGTATGTGTACAGGTCCTACTCTGAAGTATGTGTACAGGTCCTACTCTGAAGTATGTACACAGGTCCAACTCTGAAGTATGTGTACAGGTCCCACTCTGAAGTATGTACACAGGTCCCACTGTGGAGTATTTGTACTTGGTCCACTCTGGAGTATGTGCACATGTCCCACTATGGAGTATTTGTACAGGGCCCACTCTGGAGCATTTGTACAGGGCCCACTCTGAAGCATTTGTACAGGGCCCACTCTGAAGTATGTGCACAGGTCCCACTCTGAACTATTTGTACAGGTCCCACTCTGAAGTATGTACACAGGTCCCACTCTGAAGTATGTTCACAGATCCCACTCTGAAGTATGTGCACAGGTCCCACTCTGAAGTATGAGCACAGGTCCAACTCTGAAGTATGTGTACAGGTCCCACTCTGAAGTATGTGCACAGGTCCCACTCTGAAGTATGTACACAGGTCCAACTCTGAAATATGTGTACAGGTCCCACTCTGAAGTATGTGCACAGGTCCCACTCTGAAGTATGTGCACAGGTCCCACTCTGAAGTATGTGCACAGGTCCCACTCTGAACTATTTGAACAGGTCCCACTCTGAAGTATGTACACAGGTCCCACTCTGAAGTATGTTCACAGATCCCACTCTGAAGTATGTGCACAGGTCCCACTCTGAAGTATGAGCACATGTCCCACTCTGAAGTATGTGTACAGGTCCCACTCTGAAGTATGTGCACAGGTCCCACTCTGAAGTATGTACACAGGTTCCACTCTGAAGTATGTGTACAGGTCCCACTCTGAGGTATTTGTACAGGTCCCACTCTGAAGTATGTGCACAGATCCCACTCTGAACTATTTGTACAGGTCCCACTCTGAAGTATGTGCACAGGTCCCACTCTGAAGTATGTTCACAGATCCCACTCTGAAGTATGTGCACAGTTCCCACTCTGAAGTATGTGCACAGGTCCCACTCTGAAGTATGTGTACAAGTCCCACTCTGAAGTATGTGCACAGGTCCCACTCTGAAGTATGTACACAGGTCCCACTCTGAAGTATGTGTACAGGTCCCACTCTGAGGTATTTGTACAGGTCCCACTCTGAAGTATGTGCACAGGTCCCACTCTGAAGTATGTGCACAGGTCCCACTCTGAAGAATGTGTACAGGTCCCACTCTGAGGTATTTGTACAGGTCCCACTCTGAAGTATGTGCACAGGTCCCACTCTGAAGTATGTGCACAGGTCCCACTCTGAAGTATGTGCACAGGTCCCACTGTGGAGTATGTGTACAGGGACCACTCTGGAGTATGTGCACACGTCCCACTCTGAAGTATTTGTACAGGTCCCACTCTGAAGTATGTGCACAGGGTCCACTCTGAAGTATGTGCACAGGTCCCACTATGGCGTATTTGTACAGATCCCACTCTGGAGCATTTGTACAGGGTACACTCTGGAGTATTTGTACATGGTCCACTCTAGAGCATTTGTACAGGGCCCACTCTTGAGCATTTGTACAGGGCCCACCCTGGAGCATTTGTACAGGGCCCACTCTGAAGCATTTGTACAGGGCCCACTCTGAACTATTTGTACAGGTCCCACTCTGAAGTATGTGCACAGGTCCCACTCTGAAGTATGTGTACATGTCCCACTCTGAAGTATGTACACAGGTCCCACTGTGGAGTATTTGTACAGGGTCCACTCTGGAGTATGTGCACAGGTCCCACTCTGAAGTATGTGCACAGGTCCCACTATGGAGTATTTGTACAGATCCCACTCTGGAGCATTTGTACAGGGTACACTCTGGAGTATTTGTACAGGGTCCACTCTAGAGCATTTGTACAGGGCCCACTCTGGAGCATTTGTACAGGGTCCACTCTGGAGCATTTGTACAGGGCCCACTCTGAAGCATTTGTACAGGGCCCACTCTGAACTATTTGTACAGGTCCCACTCTGAAGTATGTGCACAGGTCCCACTCTGAAGTATGTGTACAGGTCCTACTCTGAAGTATGTGTACAGGTCCCACTCTGAAGTATGTACACAGGTCCAACTCTGAAGTATGTGTACAGGTCCCACTCTGAAGTATGTACACAGGTCCCACTGTGGAGTATTTGTACAGGGTCCACTCTGGAGTATGTGCACATGTCCCACTATGGAGTATTTGTACAGGGCCCACTCTGGAGCATTTGTACAGGGCCCACTCTGAAGCATTTGTACAGGGCCCACTCTGAACTATTTGTACAGGTCCCACTCTGAAGTATGTGCACAGGTCCCACTCTGAAGTATGTGTACAGGTCCTACTCTGAAGTATGTGTACAGGTCCTACTCTGAAGTATGTACACAGGTCCAACTCTGAAATATGTGTACAGGTCCCACTCTGAAGTATGTACACAGGTCCCACTGTGGAGTATTTGTACAGGGTCCACTCTGGAGTATGTGCACAGGTCCCACTATGGAGTATTTGTACAGGGCCCACTCTGGAGCATTTGTACAGGGCCCACTCTGAAGCATTTGTACAGGGCCCACTCTGAACTATTTGTACAGGTCCCACTCTGAAGTATGTGCACAGGTCCCACTCTGAAGTATGTGTACAGGTCCTACTCTGAAGTATGTGTACAGGTCCTACTCTGAAGTATGTACACAGGTCCAACTCTGAAGTATGTGTACAGGTCCCACTCTGAAGTATGTACACAGGTCCCACTGTGGAGTATTTGTACAGGGTCCACTCTGGAGTATGTGCACAGGTCCCACTATGGAGTATTTGTACAGGGCCCACTCTGGAGCATTTGTACAGGGCCCACTCTGAAGCATTTGTACAGGGCCCACTCTGAACTATTTGTACAGGTCCCACTCTGAAGTATGTGCACAGGTCCCACTCTGAAGTATGTGTACAGGTCCCACTCTGAAGTATGTACACAGGTCCCACTCTGAAGTATGTGCACAGGTTCCACTCTGGAGTATGTGTACAGGTCCCACTCTGAAGTATGTGCACAGGTCCCACTCTGAAGTATGTGTACAGGTCCTACTCTGAAGTATGTGTACAGGTCCCACTCTGGAGTATTTGTACAGGTCCTACTCTGAAGTATGTGTACAGGTCCCACTCTGAAGTATGTACACGGTCCACTCTGGAGTATTTGTACAGGGCCCACTCTGAAGTATGTGCACAGGTCCCACTATGGAGTATTTGTACAGGGCCCACTCTGGAGCATTTGTACAGGGCCCACTCTGAAGCATTTGTACAGGGCCCACTCTGAACTATTTGTACAGGTCCCACTCTGAAGTATGTGCACAGGTCCACTCTGAAGTATGTGTACAGGTCCCACTCTGAAGTATGTGTACAGGTCCCACTGAGTATGTGTACAGTCTACTCTGAAGTATGTACACAGGTCCCACTCTGAAGTATGTGTACAGGTCCCACTCTGAAGTATGTACACAGGTCCCACTCTGAAGTATGTGTACAGGTCCCACTCTGAAGTATGTGTACAGGTCCTACTCTGAAGTATGTACACAGGTCCACTCTGAAGTATGTGTACAGGTCCCACTCTGAAGTATGTGTACAGGTCCACTGTGGAGTATTTGTACAGGTCCCACTCTGGAGTATGTGCACATGTCCCACTATGGAGTATTTGTACAGGGCCCACTCTGGAGCATTTGTACAGGGCCCACTCTGAAGCATTTGTACAGGGCCCACTCTGAACTATTTGTACAGGTCCCACTCTGAAGTATGTGCACAGGTCCCACTCTGAAGTATGTGTACAGGTCCTACTCTGAAGTATGTGTACAGGTCCTACTCTGAAGTATGTACACAGGTCCAACTCTGAAGTATGTGTACAGGTCCCACTCTGAAGTATGTACACAGGTCCCACTGTGGAGTATTTGTACAGGGTCCACTCTGGAGTATGTGCACAGGTCCCACTATGGAGTATTTGTACAGGGCCCACTCTGGAGCATTTGTACAGGGCCCACTCTGAAGCATTTGTACAGGGCCCACTCTGAACTATTTGTACAGGTCCCACTCTGAAGTATGTGCACAGGTCCCACTCTGAAGTATGTGTACAGGTCCTACTCTGAAGTATGTACACAGGTCCCACTCTGAAGTATGTGCACAGGTTCCACTCTGAAGTATGTGTACAGGTCCCACTCTGAAGTATGTGTACAGGTCCCACTCTGAAGTATGTGTACAGGTCCTACTCTGAAGTATGTGCACAGGTCCCACTCTGAAGTATGTGTACAGGTCCTACTCTGAAGTATGTGTACAGGTCCTACTCTGAAGTATGTACACAGGTCCAACTCTGAAGTATGTGTACAGGTCCCACTCTGAAGTATGTACACAGGTCCCACTATGGAATATTTGTACAGGGCCCACTCTGGAGCATTTGTACAGGGCCCACTCTGAAGCATTTGTACAGGGCCCACTCTGAACTATTTGTACAGGTCCCACTCTGAAGTATGTGCACAGGTTCCACTCAGAAGTATGTGTACAGGTCCCACTCTGAAGTATGTGTACAGGTCCCACTCTGAAGTATGTGTACATGTCCTACTCTGAAGTATGTACACAGGTCCCACTCTGAAGTATGTGTACAGGTCCTACTCTGAAGTATGTACACAGGTCCCACTCTGAAGTATGTGTACAGGTCCCACTCTGAAGTATGTGTACAGGTCCTACTCTGAAGTATGTACACAGGGTCCACTTTGAAGTATGTGCACAGGTCCCACTCTGAAGTATGTGTACAGGTCCTACTCTGAAGTATGTACACAGGTCCCACTCTGAAGTATGTGCACATGTCCCACTCTGAAGTATGTGTACAGGTCCTACTCTGAAGTATGTACACAGGTCCCACTCTGAAGTATGTGCACAGGTTCCACTCTGAAGTATGTGTACAGGTCCCACTCTGAAGTATGTGTACAGGTCCCACTCTGAAGTATGTGTACAGGTCCTACTCTGAAGTATGTGCACAGGTCCCACTCTGAAGTATGTGTACAGGTCCTAGTCTGAAGTATGTACACAGGTCCCACTCTGAAGTATGTGTACAGGTCCTACTCTGAAGTATGTGTACAGGTCCCACTCTGAAGTATGTGCACAGGTCTCACTCTGAAGTATGTGTACAGGTCCTACTCTGAAGTATGTACACAGGTCCCACTCTGAAGTATGTGTACAGGTCCTACTCTGAAGTATGTGTACAGGTCCCACTCTGAAGTATGTGCACAGGTCCCACTCTGAAGTATGTGTACAGGTCCCACTCTGAAGTATGTGCACAGGGTCCACTCTGAAATATTTGTACGGGGTCCACTCTGAAGTATATGCACCGGTCCCACTATGGAGTATTTGTACAGGTCCCACTATGGAGTATTTGTACAGGTCCCACTATGGAGTATTTGTACAGGTCCCACTCTGGAGCATTTGTACAGGGTACACTCTGGAGTATTTGTACAGGGTACGCTCTGGAGTATTTGTACAGGTCCCACTCTGGAGCATTTGTACAGGTTCCACTCTAGAGCATTTGTTCAGGGCCCACTCTGGAGCATTTGTACAGGGTCCACTCTAGAGCATTTGTACAGGGCCCACTCTGGAGCATTTGTACAGGGCCCACTCTGAAGGATTTATCGTACAAATTCACACTGTTGTGGTGGAGCCATCCACACTTCCTGGATTGCAATCAGTACTCTATTCCCCAACCTCCGTAAGCGGCTTGACAACTCTGTCACATATTATCAATCATCACATTTCACTGATACGGATCGATCTCACAGCTCTGATAGTAACGGTGACAGGCAGGTTCTAGACACGGCGCGGCTAGACCACTCGATCACGAAGGCTCTCACGGCTAGACCACTCGATCACGAAGGCTCTCACGGCTAGACCACTCGATCACGAAGGCTCTCGCGGCTAGACCACTCGATCACGAAGGCTCTCACGGCTAGACCACTCGATCACGAAGGCTCTCGCGGCTAGACCACTCGATCACGAAGGCTCTCGCGGCTAGACCACTCGATCACGAAGGCTCTCGCGGCTAGACCACTCGATCACGAAGGCTCTCGCGGCTAGACCACTCGATCACGAAGGCTCTCGCGGCTAGACCACTCGATCACGAAGGCTCTCACGGCTAGACCACTCGATCACGAAGGCTCTCACGGCTAGACCACTCGATCACGAAGGCTCTCACGGCTAGACCACTCGATCACGAAGGCTCTCGCGGCTAGACCACTCGATCACGAAGGCTCTCGCGGCTAGACCACTCGATCACGAAGGCTCTCGCGGCTAGACCACTCGATCACGAAGGCTCTCGCTGCTAGACCACTCGATCACGAAGGCTCTCACGGCTAGACCACTCGATCACGAAGGCTCTCGCGGCTAGACCACTCGATCACGAAGGCTCTCGCGGCTAGACCACTCGATCACGAAGGCTCTCGCGGCTAGACCACTCGATCATGAAGGCTCTCGCGGCTAGACCACTCGATCACGAAGGCTCTCGCGGCTAGACCACTCGATCATGAAGGCTCTCGCGGCTAGACCACTCGATCACGAAGCGCGGCTAGACCACTCGATCACGAAGGCTCGACCACTCGATCACGAAGGCTCTCGCGGATTACTTTAATTGAGTACTATTTATCGATAACACAAATAAAGTTTCCAACGAAGTCCGCCTCCATGGTCGAGTGGTTATGGTCGCTGACTTGTATTCCACTGTAACGTATCGTCATTGATGGCCACGAGTTCGAGCCCCATTCAGACAGTGCATCTTTATATGAAAAAAGGTGGTAGTATCTTACGGAGGTTGGTACACCAATTACTGGTTAACCGCTGGAGCCTGTCCAGGAAAGGTTTGTTAGGTAAACTTCTCGTCGCTGAAATGGTCCTCCGGTAGCGACGTTAAATAAAACTTAAATATAAAAAAGGTGTGTGATACTATATATACGTTAATTATAGAATAAACATAATATTATGTTACTCTTTTCAATACATTTCTCCTTTATTTAGTGTAACTTCAAACTCAAACATAGTTTCTGCATCAACAATTTACTTCTTTAATAATTATACACCCAGCTATGACTGACCAGAGGGCTATCCATTATCCATCCGTTTCTTTTCCGGTCCATATCTTCTAAACGTCTACATGGATTTTCCGGTCCATATCTTCTAAACATCTACCTGGATTTTCCGGTCCATATCTTCTAAACGTCTACATGGATTTTCCGGTCCATATCTTCTAAACATCTACCTGGATTTTCCTGTCCATATCTTCTAAACGTCTACATGGATTTTCCGGTCCATATCTTCTAAACGTCTACATGGATTTTCCGGTCCATATCTTCTAAACATATACCTGGATTTTCCGGTCCATATCTTCTAAACATCTACATGGATTTTCCTGTCCATATCTTCTAAACGTCTACATGGATTTTCCGGTCCATATCTTCTAAACGTCTACATGGATTTTCCGGTCCATATCTTCTAAACGTCTACATGGATTTTCCTGTCCACATCTTCTAAACGTCTACATGGATTTTCCGGTAACGTCTACATGGATTTTCCGGTCCATATCTTCTAAACGTCTACATGGATTTTCATATAACTCAATTATCAATGTTCTCCGCAGACGTCGTGTAGCACACACGTGACAACCATGTCCACCCAATGACATGTTCTCCGCAGACGTCGTGTAGCACACACGTGACAACCATGTCCATCCAATGGCATGTTCTCCGCAGACGTCGTGCAGCACACACGTGACAACCATGTCCATCCAATGACATGTTCTCCGCAGACGTCGTGCAGCACACACGTGACAACCATGTCCATCCAATGGCATGTTTTGTTTTTTGTTTTTTTGTTTTTTTTTCTGTCATTGTGATTCATGTTGCATTATGCGTAGTACCGTGGTTTATTAGAATGCGCCGTGCGGCCCAGTACTTCCGGCTTCAGCATTCGAGGTTTCTGTTGGGGTTACCTCACCCTTAGGCTAGGACTTTTAAGGCGGTCCATATGTTCGCCTGATGCACCCGTTGTGGGACACGTGGAGTATTTAATAGGAGTAGCTTTGCCATGTAGCTATCCTGCCCCGTCCTGGTAGGTACACCGCCATATGGTCCGGGACTGCTTATTTGATTCACAGCTAACCCCCATATCTGAGGGCCGTTTCCCCTATCCGCCACCTGAGGACCCGTTGGGTAGGGGATGGTCGCCCCACTACTGAATTGGAAGCAGCATGGACCGACCCAGACCAACCAACAGACACTCGACAAGGTTCAGAACAAGGCTCTCAGGCTGATCACAGGTGCAATGAAGAGCACTCCAATCAAGGCCATGGAGAAAATTACTTCCATCCAGCCACTGCAAGAACGTCGCGACACAAGAATTCTTCTACAGACAGAAGTTTCGATGTCAGGAAGAACAACCGATGAAGCAGAGAGTTGAGGCACTAACGAAGAATCGTCTAAAGCGAAGCAGTTTCATCCACCAGTCCAAGAAGCTTGCTCGAAAGCACACCAGCCATCTCCCAGCCAAGACATTGCCTCCAACGCCATTTCTATCCAAGCCATGGTTGACTAGCGATGAATCCAAGGTTACCATCTGCAGTACAATCCCATATATGACATCCAGAGATAGACAACATGATGACGTCAAACGTGCCCTCACACTAGCACACATCGACAAGAGTTATCCTGGAGAAGCATGGCTACAAGTCTACACAGATGGTTCAGCCACAAGAGCAGTAGCAAACGGAGGAACAGGCGTGTATGTCCGACACCCAGATGGACACACACAGTCAGTTCCTCTACCTACTGGAGTACACTGCAGCAACTATGGGGCAGAAGTACAGACCCTTGAAACAGCAGCATCTCTAGTACACAACACTGTAGAGTGTGCCCAGGTTGTCTTCCTGACTGATGCGCTCTCAGTTCTGGATGCCCTGTCTAACAACAAAGAACCCCACCTGATGGAAGCCCTTCGAACAGTCAGCGTATCTAAAAGAACTGTCCTCCAGTGGGTACCTGCACACATAGGCATTCCTGGCAATGAAGTCGCTGACCAGCTTGCCAAGCAAGGTTCTACCGAGAGGCAACCAGACAAAGATTTGACTTACAAGGAGAAATGCACCATAATCAAATCTGCATCAAAGCCAACAGTCGAGAAGGATGACTACCACCTTCTCACCAGACAGGAGCAAGTCACGATATTCCGGCTTAGAACAGGGCATAACCGCCTGAACTTCCATATGTGTCGGAAGCTTGGACTAGCTCCATCAACTACCTGCAGCTGCACAATAGGGGACCATACTGCAGAACACATCCTCCAGGAGTTTCCCAATCTTCATGGGCTGAGGAAAACAACCTGGGCAACAGATACTTCTCTCCAGACGAAGTTACATGGCTGCCGGGAGGATCTGAGGAGGACGGCCCATTTCGTGTTTGCTGCCGGCTTGTCCATGTGATTCGCGAACGACAAGAAGAAGAAGACAATGGCATGTTCTCCGCAGACGTCGTGCAGCACACACGTGACAACCATGTCCATCCAATGGCATGTTCTCCGCAGACGTCGTGCAGCACACACGTGACAACCATGTCCATCCAATGGCATGTTATCCGCAGACGTCGTGCAGCACACACGTGGCAACCATGTCCATCCAATGGCATGTTCTCCACAGACGTCGTGCAGCACACACGTGACAACCATGTCCATCCAATGGCATGTTCTCCGCAGACGTCGTGCAGCACACACGTGACAACCATGTCCATCCAATGACACGGCCACACTCGGGGCACACAGTGGCTATAGTGCGTGTCATCTAAACGACTGAACTTATTCATAAAACTCCCACCAAGTGGTCATCTCATAGAGAAGGTCGTTCAGAGCACAAGCTTCACCCGTCCGCAACTATTTCTAGGTCAAGGTCGCACTTAGATGACATAGGCCGACTCGAACTGTTTAAGCTACTTCCATTATTGCCAAACATCAGCAGCTGCACATGTTTAAACCCTATAATTATAATTTATGATCAGCAAACGATTACTGACATGTAATATTTCCCGTATGAAAGCTGCGTCACGAGCCATTACTGACATGTAATATTTCCTGTATGAAAGCTGCGTCACGAGTTATTCATCATGTTCAGTGACATTGAGCCAGTTCATTTTGATACCACATGTCGTGATTTTATAATACGTATTTATTTGAATTTAGTTTATACCAATTTATTTTAGCTCGATTGCGAAATAAGTTCTTACAACTTATATTAATTTCTCTCGACACATCATTCCTGATAGCATCCATCGCCATGAGGGAGAGAGAGGCAATATGGAATTTAATTGCCTTGGGCGCTAACTCCGGGCATTTCGCCCCTGAAGCGGACGTGATACCACTGCGCTATCACGACTTCCACGAATTTAAAATTAGATATGTTGAACTGTGTAGAATCATGCAGCAATAACACTCGGGAAATGTTGTTCTTAAATATAGACAAGGATGAGTTCCGTATTGTGACTCAGATCTGGTATAATTATATACCCAAGTATTTGATAATTGTCACACACGGTACAATATCGATATCACCTAAACAATGCATCAACAATAACTATATACTACCATAGACAATACTAACAGAATGAAATGCGTATGCTTTTACCTAAATCATATCATATTCAAATACGATACTGGTGTTCACATATATCTGTTTGAGTTACTAGGATATGAAAACAGATTTACAGGAGCGTACCAAGCCGGAGTACCAACTGGGGTTATATTTTGCCGATCATCGCACATCATTGAGTGGAGGAGTTTCATATTGTCACCAGTTCTTCAGTGGAAGGCCTCACTGACTACGTGTGCTGGGTGGGGAGTTTAATATTGTCACCAGTTCTTCAGTGGAAGGCCTCACTGACTACGTGTGCTGTGTGGGGAGTTTCATAGTGTCACAGTTATCAGTGGAAGGCATCACTGACTACGTGTGCTGGGTGGGGAGTTTCATATTGTCACAGTTATCAGTGGAAGGCATCACTGACTACGTGTGCTCGGTGGGGAGTTTCATATGTTCACAGTTATCAGTGGAAGGCCTCACTGACTACGTATGCTGGGTGGGGAGTTTCATATTGTCACAGTTATCAGTAGAAGGCATCACTGACTACGTGTGCTGGGTGGGGAGTGTCATATTTTCACCAGTTCTTCAGTAGAAGGCATCACTGACTACGTGTGCTGGGTGGGGAGTTTCATTTTTCACACCAGTTCTTCAGTAGAAGGCATCACTGACTACGTGTGCTGGGTGGGGAGTTTCATATTGTCACAGTTATCAGTGGAAGGCCTCACTGACTACATGTGCTGGGTGGGGAGTTTCATATTGTCACAGTTCTTCAGTGGAATGCATCACTGACTACGTGTGCTGGGTGGGGAGTTTCATATTGTCACAGTTATCAGTGGAAGGCCTCACTGACTACGTGTGCTGGGTGGGGAGTTTCATATTGTCACAGTTCTTCAGTGGAAGGCCTCACTGACTACGTGTGCTGGGTGGGGAGTTTCATATTGTCACAGTTATCAGTGGAAGGCCTCACTGACTACGTATGCTGGGTGGGGAGTTTCATATTGTCACAGTTATCAGTAGAAGGCATCACTGACTACGTGTGCTGGGTGGGGAGTTTCATATTGTCACCAGTTCTTCAGTGGAAGGCCTCACTGACTACGTGTGCTGGGTGGGGAGTTTCATATTGTCACAGTTATCAGTGGAAGGCCTCACTGACTACGTGTGCTGGGTGGGGAGTTTCATATTGTCACCAGTTCTTCAGTGGAAGGCCTCACTGACTACGTGTGATGGGTGGGGAGTTTCATATTGTCACAGTTCTTCAGTGGAAGGCATCACTGACTACGTATGCTGGGTGGGGAGTTTCATATTGTCACCAGTTCTTCAGTGGAGGCATCACTGACTACGTGTGCTGGGTGGGGAGTTTCATATTGTCACCAGTTCTTCAGTGGAAGGCATCACTGACTACGTGTGCTGGGTGGGGAGTTTCATATTGTCACCAGTTCTTCAGTGGAAGGCATCACTGACTACGTGTGCTGGGTGGGGAGTTTCATATTTTCACCAGTTCTTCAGTAGAAGGCATCACTGACTACGTGTGCTGGGTGGGGAGTTTCATATTTTCACGAGTTATCAGTGGAAGGCATCACTGACTACGTGTGCTGGGTGGGAGTTTCATATGTTCACCAGTTCTTCAGTAGAAGGCATCACTGACTACGTGTGCTGGGTGGGGAGTTTCATATGTTCACCAGTTCTTCAGTAGAAGGCTCACTGACTACGTGTGCTGGGTGGGGAGTTTCATATTGTCACAGTTATCAGTGGAAGGCCTCACTGACTACATGCACTGGGTGGGGAGTTTCATATTGTCACAGTTATCAGTGGAATGCATCACTGACTACGTGTGCTGGGTGGGGAGTTTCATATGTTCACCAGTTCTTCAGTAGAAGGCATCACTGACTACGTGTGCTGGGTGGGGAGTTTCATATTTTCACGAGTTATCAGTGGAAGGCATCACTGACTACGTGTGATGGGTGGGGAGTTTCATATTGTCGCAGTTATCAGTGGAAGGCATCACTGACTACGTGTGCTGGGTGGGGAGTTTCATATGTTCACCAGTTCTTCAGTAGAAGGCATCACTGACTACGTGTGCTGGGTGGGGAGTTTCATATTGTCACAGTTATCAGTGGAAGGCCTCACTGACTACATGCACTGGGTGGGGAGTTTCATATTGTCACAGTTATCAGTGGAATGCATCACTGACTACGTGTGCTGGGTGGGGAGTTTCATAGTGTCACAGTTATCAGTGGAAGGCATCACTGACTACGTGTGCTGGGTGGGGAGTTTCATATTGTCACCAGTTCTTCAGTGGAAGGCCTCACTGACTACGTGTGCTGGGTGGGGAGTTTCATATTGTCACAGTTCTTCAGTGGAAGGCATCACTGACTACGTGTGCTGGGTGGGGAGTTTCATATTTTCACGAGTTATCAGTGGAAGGCATCACTGACTACGTGTGCTGGGTGGGGAGTTTCATATTGTCACCAGTTATCAGTGGAAGGCATCACTGACTACGTGTGCTGGGTGGGGAGTTTCATATTGTCACCAGTTATCAGTGGAAGGCATCACTGACTACGTGTGCTGGGTGGGGAGTTTCATATTGTCACAGTTCTTCAGTGGAAGGCATCACTGACTACGTATGCTGGGTGGGGAGTTTCATATTGTCACCAGTTCTTCAGTGGAAGGCCTCACTGACTACGTGTGCTCGGTGGGGAGTTTCATATTGTCACCAGTTCTTCAGTGGAAGGCATCACTGACTACGTGTGCTGGGTGGGGAGTTTCATATTGTCACCAGTTATCAGTGGAAGGCATCACTGACTACGTGTGCTGGGTGGGGAGTTTCATATTTTCACCATTTATCAGTGGAAGGCCTCACTGACTACGTGTACTGGGTGGGGAGTTTCATATTGTCACAGTTCTTCAGTGGAAGGCCTCACTGACTACGTGTGCTGGGTGGGGAGTTTCATATTGTCACCAGTTCTTCAGTGGAAGGCCTCACTGACTACGTGTGCTGGGTGGGGAGTTTCATATTGTCACCAGTTCTTCAGTGGAAGGCATCACTGACTACGTGTGCTGGGTGGGGAGTTTCATATTGTCACAGTTATCAGTGGAAGGCATCACTGACTACGTGTGCTGGGTGGGGAGTTTTCATATTTTCACCAGTTATCAGTGGAAGGCCTCACTGACTACGTGTACTGGGTGGGGAGTTTCATATTGTCACAGTTCTTCAGTGGAAGGCATCACTGACTACGTATGCTGGGTGGGGAGTTTCATATTGTCGCAGTTATCAGTGGAAGGCATCACTGACTACGTGTGCTGGGTGGGGAGTTTCATATTGTCACCAGTTCTTCAGTTGAAGGCATCACTGACTACGTGTGCTGGGTGGGGAGTTTCATATTGTCACAGTTATCAGTGGAAGGCATCACTGACTACGTGTGCTGGGTGGGGAGTTTCATATTGTCACCAGTTCGTCGGTGGTAGGACTCACTGACTACGTGTGCTGGGTGGGGAGTTTCATATTGTCACAGTTCTTCAGTGGAAGGCATCATTGACTACGTGTGCCTACGTGTGCTGGGTAGAGAGTTTCATATTGTCACAGTTCTTCAGTGGAAGGCCTCACTGACTACGTGTGCTGGGTGGGGAGTTTCATATTGTCACCAGTTCTTCGGTGGTAGGACTCACTGACTACGTGTGCTGGGTGGGGAGTTTCATATTGTCACAGTTCTTCAGTGGAAGGCATCATTGACTACATGTGCCTACGTGTGCTGGGTAGAGAGTTTCATATTGTCACAGTTCTTCAGTGGAAGGCCTCACTGACTACGTGTGCTCGGTGGGGAGTTTCATATTGTCACCAGTTCTTCTGTGGAAGGCATCACTGACTACGTGTGCTGGGTGGGGAGTTTCATATTGTCACAGTTATCAGTGGAAGGCATCACTGACTACGTGTGCTGGGTGGGGAGTTTCATATTGTCACCAGTTATCAGTGGAAGGCATCACTGACTACGTGTGCTGGGTGGGGAGTTTCATATTGTCACAGTTCTTCAGTGGAAGGCATCACTGACTACGTGTGCTGGGTGGGGAGTTTCATATTGTCACCAGTTCTTCGGTGGTAGGACTCACTGACTACGTGTGCTGGGTGGGGAGTTTCATATTGTCACCAGTTCTTCAGTGGAAGGCATCACTGACTACGTGTGCTGGGTGGGGAGTTTCATAGTGTCACAGTTCTTCAGTTAATGAATTACTTTAGCAAATGACTTCTATTTGTACTGTTTGATTATAGTGTATACAGTTTACACCTCCAAGTGGGTTTATTTTTAAAAGCGTTAGTTACAGTTGATGAGCTGCCCAAGATTTTAGATGGGCGCGCTCGCACCCCCCCCCCCACCCGATAGACCCGCCTATGTCATAAACACGTGGTGTTAGCAGGCATTTGATCGTATCTTATGTCATTCTATGTAAACCATTCATTGATATTATTAAGAGAACTAGCCGGTCGAGTGAGTTATGGGTAAATATTGGTTACTTCCTTGTCGAGATTAGATACCAGGATTAAACACAAATATTTATAACAGTGTAGGCGGAAGTTTTAGACGACTTGGATTAAATAGTATTTAACGTTAATCATTGTTTCAATCAGTTCGGTGGATTTTTGTTCCGACATTGAACTTCGATATCATGTAAGTATTTTATAACTGACTAATAGTTTATTAATGTCATTTCGATGTACTGTAACGCTTATTTGGAATGAACAAGTAAATATATAATGCTCGTGATATATAGTAGATACATCATATCATTGCTCTTTAAAACAGCACATAATACCTAAACACAATGCTAATAAGATGATCGAGTTATTTTGTCTGCTTGCATTTTATATTGTGTACATTCAAATCGTTTGTGGATAATTATATTTCAACATCATTGTATGTCAAGTCAAATATATTTTATTCTCTCATTTCATGACATGAATACATGAGGTATTACAATCAATACAATACATGAGGCTCATAATATTACCAACATAATTATACATATATAACAATGATAAACCTTTGTATGACCATGGTCCAGTGTAGAATAGTATATCTGCACTGCAAATGTATACGTTAGGCTAGCTAAACATGTCGGAGCGTCAACATTTGACGCTACGTTATGTATATAGTTATCTTATACATAATAATTATAACTGTTCTATTTCTAAACGAACTAAAGTATAAGTATAATTTACATTGCCACATGTAAGTATACACGTTGTCTTTATATATCCATACTGAGAGAATAAACCGAATGTGTCAACACTGTCAATTAAATGTTCTAGAATCTGAATACATATGTTTTACTGATAGAAATATTCTAATATTCGATCTAAACGCATACCTAGCATATATTGGCCGAATTTAAGCAAATTTAATTGTCTTATGTCAAACACCTCTCGGGTATTGCAGAGATGTAGTCATCATTCCTTCTATAAAGAAGAGTGCTTGTAAATATTTGTAAATTTTTAGCCTATGTGTTAAGAAATCAAGTATTGTAATTTAAGTGTGTATGCATATATCATATGTAAAACTACTTTATTCATGAACTATTATTTCCCTCATATATTTGTTTGTGATTATAAATATGTATACATGTATATGATTATACTGTTCATTAGCCAAAGACATGTATTATGTTGATTTGCTAACTAAACGTTGTTGTTGTTGTTGTTGTTGTTGTTGTTTAATTAATTCATCATGACCGTGATTTTATGTATGTATTTACTATAATTATTCTGCAAACTGTGAAATGAAATACAACGTGTGCATCAAGATCTATCTATATCTTGTTATTTGACTATCTATATCTTGTTATTTGACTATCTATATCTTCTTATTTGACTATCTATATCTTCTTATTTGACTATCTATATCTTCTTATTTGACTATCTATATCTTCTTATTTGACTATCTATATCGTCTTATTTGACTATCTATATCTTCTTATTTGACTATCTATATCTATACATCTAAAAGTCTGTATTTGTACACAAGATAAGAACCTCAACCAGGGCCTCACTTAGCATGTATATGTATACTTTGTATAACAGACAAACATAATTATGCTTCTACAAACATGACCTATGGTGCAACAATTCCAAGTTCTGTGGTGTTTACGCCCTGTGAGCACTGTTGACCATACCATGTTACATATATACATAAGTGCTGTGGTGCTTACGCCCTTTGAGCACTGCTGACCATACATGTTACATATATACATTTATGTATTAACTAAATAAGTAACATGTTGCAATTGTGACATATCGTCCAGGGGAGCTCGTTTGTGGCTTACACAAGGCATACATTTATATATTAATATTGTGAAGGATATGTCCAGGGGAGCTCGTTTGTGCCTTACACATGGCATACATTTATATATTAATATTTGTTGTTGCGGTTTATATTGTAATTGACTAGGAGGATAATTCTAAGCACTATGTATAATAATGTTCTATTGAAAGTCTGAGAACGAGCGCTATATTTTCTCTGAATCTGAGACCAAAACACAAATCACTGTGGCTACATGAAAACTATTTTTGATTTCCAGTCCTGAAATGGTAGGTGATATGACCCAGTGATTGCTTCTGTGGCATCTGGTATTATGACCCAACGCTTGCTTCTGTGGCAGCATGTGATATGACCCAACGTTTGCTTCTGTGGCATCTGGTATTATGACACAACGCTTGCTTCTGTGGTATCTGGTAATATGACCCAACGCTTCCTTCTGTGGCATCATGTGATATGACCCAACGCTTGCTTCTGTGGCATCTGGTAATATGACCCAACGCTTCCATCTGTGGCATCATGTGATATGATCCAACGCTTGCTTCTGTGGCATCTGGTATTATGACCCAACGCTTCCTTTTGTGGCATCATGTGATATGACCCAACGCATGCTTCTGTGGCATTTGGTATTATGACCCAACGCTTGCTTCTATGGCATCTGGTATTATGACCCAACGATTGCTTCTGTGGCATCTGGTATTATGACCCAACGCTTGCTTCTGTGGCATCTGGTAATATGACCCAACGCTTGCTTCTGTGGCATCATGTGATATGACCCAACAATTGCTTCTGTGGCATCTGGTAATATGACTCAACAATTGCTTCTGTGGCATCTGGTAATATGACCCAACGCATCTTGGCAGCCAACTAGCAGATGAGAGCTATATAATTTAAAATATATTATCGAACATCTGCAGCATTGGTGGGCACCAAACGTTAGCAACGTTGTGGTGGAGAAGTTAGTAATGTTGCGGTGGAGAAGTTAGTAGTGTTGCGATGGAGAAATTAGTAATGTTGCGGTGGAGAGGTTAGTAATGTTGCGGTGGAGAAGTTAGTAACGTTGCAATGGAGAAGTTAGTAACGTTGCAATGGAGAAGTTAGTAACGTTGCAATGGATAACGTTGCAATGGAGAAGTTAGTAACGTTGCAATGGAGAAGTTAGTAACGTTGCAATGGAGAAGTTAGTAACGTTGCGATGGAGAAGTTAGTAATGTTGCGGTGGAGAAGTTAGTAATGTTGCAATGGAGAAGTTAGTAATGTTGTGGTGGAGAAGTTAGTAATGTTGCGGTGGAGAAGTTAGTAATGTTGCGATGGAGAAGTTAGTAATGTTGCGATGGAGAAGTTAGTAATGTTGTGGTGGAGAAGTTAGTAATGTTGCAATGGAGAAGTTAGTAACATTGCAATGGAGAAGTTAGTAATGTTGTGGTGGAGAAGTTAGTAATGTTGTGGTGGAGAAGTTAGTAATGTTGTGGTGGAGAAGTTAGTAATGTTGCAATGGAGAAGTTAGTAATGTTGTGTTGGAGAAGTTAGTAATGTTGCGATGGAGAAGTTAGTAATGTTGCGATGGAGAAGTTAGTAATGTTGTGGTGGAGAAGTTAGTAATGTTGCAATGGAGAAGTTAGTAACATTGCAATGGAGAAGTTAGTAATGTTGTGGTGGAGAAGTTAGTAATGTTGTGGTGGAGAAGTTAGTAATGTTGCGGTGGAGAAGTTAGTAATGTTGCGATGGAGAAGTTAGTAATGTTGCGGTGGAGAAGTTAGTAATGTTGTGGTGGAGAAGTTAGTAATGTTGTGGTGGAGAAGTTAGTAATGTTGTGGTGGAAAAGTTAGTAATGTTGCGATGGAGAAGTTAGTAATGTTGCAATGGAGAAGTTAGTAACGTTGCAATGGAGAAGTTAGTAACGTTGCGATGGAGAAGTTAGTAATGTTGCGGTGGAGAAGTTAGTAATGTTGCGGTGGAGAAGTTAGTAATGTTGTGGTGGAGAAGTTAGTAATGTTGCGGTGGAGAAGTTAGTAATGTTGCGATGGAGAAGTTAGTAATGTTGCGGTGGAGAAGTTAGTAATGTTGTGGTGGAGAAGTTAGTAATGTTGCGATGGAGAAGTTAGTAATGTTGCGATGGAGAAGTTAGTAATGTTGCGATGGAGAAGTTAGTAATGTTGCGGTGGAGAAGTTAGTAATGTTGTGGTGGAGAAGTTAGTAATGTTGCGGTGGAGAAGTTAGTAATGTTGTGGTGGAGAAGTTAGTAATGTTGCGATGGAGAAGTTAGTAATGTTGCAATGGAGAAGTTAGTAACGTTGCAATGGAGAAGTTAGTAACGTTGCAATGGAGAAGTTAGTAATGTTGCGGTGGAGAAGTTAGTAATGTTGTGGTGGAGAAGTTAGTAATGTTGCGGTGGAGAAGTTAGTAATGTTGTGGTGGAGAAGTTAGTAATGTTGCGATGGAGAAGTTAGTAATGTTGCGATGGAGAAGTTAGTAATGTTGCGATGGAGAAGTTAGTAATGTTGCGGTGGAGAAGTTAGTAATGTTGTGGTGGAGAAGTTAGTAATGTTGCGGTGGAGAAGTTAGTAATGTTGTGGTGGAGAAGTTAGTAATGTTGCGATGGAGAAGTTAGTAATGTTGCGATGGAGAAGTTAGTAATGTTGCGATGGAGAAGTTAGTAATGTTGCGGTGGAGAAGTTAGTAATGTTGTGGTGGAGAAGTTAGTACTGTTGTGGTGGAGAAGTTAGTAATGTTGCGGTGGAGAAGTTAGTAATGTTGCGGTGGAGAAGTTAGTAATGTTTTGGTGGAGAAATTAGTAATGTTGCGGTGGAAAAGTTAGTAATGTTGCAATGGAGAAGTTAGTAACGTTGCAATGGAGAAGTTAGTAACGTTGCGGTGGAGAAGTTAGTAATGTTGCAATGGAGATGTTAGTAATGTTGCAATGGAGATGTTAGTAATGTTGTGGTGGAGAAGTTAGTAACGTTGTGGTGGAGAAGTTAGTAATGTTGCGGTGGAGAAGTTAGTAATGTTATGGTGGAGAAGTTAGTAACGTTGTGGTTGAGAAGTTAGTAATGTTGCAGTGGAGAAGTTAGTAATGTTGCGATGGAGAAGTTAGTAATGTTGCGGTGGAGAAGTTAGTAATGTTGTGGTGGAGGAGTTAGTAATGTTGTGGTGGATAAGTTAGTAATGTTGTGGTGGAGAAGTTAGTAATGTTGTGGTGGAGAAGTTAGTAATGTTGTGGTGGAGAAGTTAGTAATGTTGCGGTGGAGAAGTTAGTAATGTTGCGGTGGAGAAGTTAGTAATGTTGCGGTGGAGAAGTTAGTAATGTTGTGGTGGAGAGGTTAGTAATGTTGTGGTGGAGAAGTTAGTAATGTTGTGGTGGAGAAGTTAGTAATGTTGCGATGGAGAAGTTAGTAATGTTGCGGTGGAGAAGTTAGTAATGTTGCGGTGGAGAAGTTAGTAATGTTGCGGTGGAGAAGTTAGTAATGTTGCGGTGGAGAAGTTAGTAATGTTGTGGTGGAGAGGTTAGTAATGTTGCGGTGGAAAAGTTAGTAATGTTGCAATGGAGAAGTTAGTAATGTTGTGGTGGAGAAGTTAGCAACGTTGTGGTGGAGAAGTTAGTAATGTTGCGGTGGAGAAGTTAGTAATGTTGCGATGGAGAAATTAGTAATGTTGCGGTGGAGAGGTTAGTAATGTTGCGGTGGAGAAGTTAGTAACGTTGCAATGGAGAAGTTAGTAACGTTGCAATGGAGAAGTTAGTAACGTTGCAATGGATAACGTTGCAATGGAGAAATTAGTAACGTTGCAATGGAGAAGTTAGTAACGTTGCAATGGAGAAGTTAGTAATGTTGCAATGGAGAAGTTAGTAACGTTGCAATGGAGAAGTTAGTAACGTTGTGGTGGAGAAGTTAGTAATGTTGCGGTGGAGAAGTTAGTAACGTTGCAATGGAGAAGTTAGTAACGTTGCGGTGGAGAAATTAGTAATGTTGCGGTGGAGAAGTTAGTAATGTTGCGATGGAGAAGTTAGTAACGTTGCGATGGAGAAGTTAGTAATGTTGCAATGGAGAAGTTAGTAACGTTGCGATGGAGAAGTTAGTAATGTTGCGATGGAGAAGTTAGTAACGTTGCGATGGAGAAGTTAGTAATGTTGCAATGGAGAAGTTAGTAAAGTTGCAATGGAGAAGTTAGTAACGTTACAATGGAGAAGTTAGTAACGTTGCGATGGATAAGTTAATAATGTTGCAATGGAGAAGTTAGTAACGTTGCAATGGAGAAGTTAGTAACGTTGCAATGGAGAAGTTAGTAATGTTACGGTGGAGAAGTTAGTAACGTTGCCGTGGTTAAGTTAGTAATGTTGTAGTGGAGAAGACCACCCATATTTCTTCTCGTGACCCTGATGATATCGGTGAATGGTACCAACAGCTGCGTGGTACATTACTCTACCACGTGGGCTCATAGCAGTTAATATGATCTATCTTATTCTATATATATGTCTATCATAGTTCCTTCCGTTCTAGGTAGTTCTGCATTTTAATGTGATTTTGACACGGACTCTTACTACCATTCCGCTTCGGTTAACTTCCGGAGTCCAATTCCAAAAACTACCAGTATATAATAGGACACAGGAAGCATATATAGAAACTGAACTACTCTGACTTTACAGATATTATGCAAATTTCATAATATAGACTTTTACAAATTACTGTTACATCTCGCCCTTTTGCACAAAAGTCATGTATTTTTTTTCGAAATCGGATTTAAATGAATCTTGTGGGAGAGATTAGATTGCTGTGGGAAATATAGCTCCAGTTCGAATTTCGGAAACGTGTACTTGTGGTTTGCTATTTATGGGCACAATCTTCAACAATACAGTCATTTCATCTATTGAACAGGTTTCTTAGACAGTGGCAGAATTGCTAGGTTATAGGTTTTCCATTAAATAGGCGTTCTATCTGTCATTTGAAGGGAAACATGAAGTCTTGTAAAAATATTGTCATGGCAACCAGTTAGCAGACGTTATCATTATCATGTATTGGTTCACTAGAGCTAGCTCATGCTATGTATTATAGCCAGCTCGTGCTGTGTATTATAGCCAGCTCGTGCTATGTATTATAGCCAGCTCGTGCTATGTATTATAGCGAGCTCGTGCTATGTATTATAGCCAGCTCGTGCTATGTATTATAGCCAGCTCGTGCTATGTATTATAGCCAGCTCGTGCTATGTATTATAGCCAGCTCGTGCTATGTATTATAGCCAGCTCGTGCTATGTATTATAGCCAGCTCGTGCTATGTATTATAGCCAGCTCGTACTATGTATTATAGTCAGCTCGTACTGTGTATTATAGCCAGCTCGTGTTATGTATTATAGCCAGCTCGTGCTATGTATTATAGCCAGCTCGTGCTATGTATTATAGTCAGCTCGTACTGTGTATTATAGCCAGCTCGTGTTATGTATTATAGCCAGCTCGTGCTATGTATTATAGCCAGCTCGTGCTATGTATTATAGCCAGCTCGTGCTATGTATTATAGCCAGCTCGTGCTATGTATTATAGCCAGCTCGTGTCAATATGTATTATAGCCAGCTCGTGCTATGTATTATAGCCAGCTCGTGCTATGTATTATAGCCAGCTCGTGCTATGTATTATAGTCAGCTCGTACTGTGTATTATAGCCAGCTCGTGCTATGTATTATAGCCAGCTCGTGTCAATATGTATGTACATACAAACCCATAATTAGACACCTACAGAAAAATAAATTAAATGTATAATAACAGAGGAAACTTTCAACCGAGGCAATTTAGGGGGGTCCGGAGGCATGTTCCCCATTAAATGTGTTGGGGTATAGAAGCGATTTCCTGCGTTTTCTGATTTAATCAGTTTAGACGTATAATTATGTACTGACCTTTCACATCTCTAGCAATCAACATTTTATACAGGAAAGAGACATATTTTGCATTTTATTTTTCATTTATTTTTTGGTTGCTTTAGCAATTTAAACCGAGGCAGCTGCCAACAAGCTGGGATACAGACATTTCCCTGTTCATTTGAGTGTGTGTTATGGTTGGAATACTCGCAAAATGGGCAGACTTGTGAGCCAAAGGCTGAGAGGGAATTCAGATCTAAGGTTGAAAGATTGACAACATTGAAAGTTTTCTGTCACACCTACTATCTTTACATAGTGTTCCTATGACATTTGAAATTGTTTGTGAATCTGGTTTTCATCAACACAATATGAATTTACTCCGTTATTACAGACACGGAATGGAATGTCTGTTTATTTCAGTTGGGATGTGTTGCGATTCTTTTGCCGACCAAGCCCAATTCAAAATTAACATTCGTAATTAGGTATTTGCTTTCCCCTTTCAACAGTTGTTTATAGAGATGTTTTGCTCACGCAACTCTGGCTTGCTATTAGCTTAATACTATTTTATTTCTTGTTTATATACAATATTATTACAAAAATAAACATGATACATAATATTATATAAGCAAAATGATACAACTGCAATGCCATGCTTATACTTGAACACTGTAAGAATAAAATCTAGAAGCAGATGGGTTGGGCAACACGCTTTACCAACATTAGCTCGTTCCCTTCCCAATAAACCAGAGGGAAGTTAACAACATGACGGTAGCGATGTGTACTGTAATAACTATAGTATTTTAGCATGACGGTAGCGATGTGTACTGTAATAACTATATTATTTTAACATTACCGTAGCGATGTGTACTGTAATAACTATAGTGTTTTAACATGACCGTAGCGATGTGTACTGTAATAACTATATTATTTTAACATGACGGTAGCGGTGTGTACTGTAATAACTATAGTATTTTAACATTACCGTAGCGATGTGTACTGTAATAACTATAGTATTTTAACATTACCGTAGCGATGTGTACTGTAATAACTATAGTATTTTAACATGACGGTAGCGATGTGTACTGTAATAACTATATTATTTTAACATGACGGTAGCGATGTATACTGTAATAACTATAGTATTTTAACATTACCGTAGCGATGTGTACTGTAATAACTATATTATTTTAGCATGACGGTAGCGATGTGTACTGTACTAACTATAGTATTTTAACATTACCGTAGCGATGTGTACTGTAATAAATATAGTATTTTAACATGACGGTAGCGATGTGTACTGTACTAACTATAGTATTTTAACATTACCGTAGCGATGTGTACTGTAATAACTATATTATTTTAACATGACGGTAGCGGTGTGTACTGTAATAACTATAGTATTTTAACATGACCGTAGCGATGTGTAATGTAATAACTATAGTATTTTAACATGACGGTAGCGATGTGTACTGTAATAACTATAGTGTTTTAACATGACCGTAGCGATGTGTACTGTAATAACTATAGTATTTTAACATGACGGTAGCGGTGTGTACTGTAATAACTATAGTATTTTAACATGACGGTAGCGATGTGTACTGTAATAACTATATTATTTTAGCATGACGGTAGCGGTGTGTACTGTAATAACTATAGTGTTTTAACATGACCGTAGCGATGTGTACTGTAATAACTATAGTATTTTAACATGACCGTAGCGATGTGTACTGTAATAACTATAGTATTTTAGCATGACCGTAGCGATGTGTACTGTAATAACTATAATATTTTAGCATGACGATAGCGGTGTGTACTGTAATAACTATAGTATTTTAACATGACCGTAGCGGTGTGTACTGTAATAACTATAGTATTTTAACATGACGGTAGCGGTGTGTACTGTAATAACTATAGTATTTTAACATGACCGTAGCGGTGTGTACTGTAATAACTATATTATTTTAACATGACGGTAGCGATGAATACTGTAATAACTATAGTATTTTAACATGACCGTAGCGGTGTGTACTGTAATAACTATAGTATTTTAACATGACCGTAGCGGTGTGTACTGTAATAACTATATTATTTTAACATGACGGTAGCGATGAATACTGTAATAACTATAGTATTTTAACATGACGGTAGCGATGAATACTGTAATAACTATAGTGTTTTAACATGACCGTAGCGGTGTGTACTGTAATAACTATAGTATTTTAGCATGACCGTAGCGGTGTGTACTGTAATAATTATAGTATTTTAACATTACCGTAGCGATGTGTACTGTAATAACTATAGTGTTTTAACGTGCAGAAAATAAATGATCAGCTTTAGAAAGGACAAAGATATAGGGCTTGCTGTTGGAAATACGCATCCAGTTAATTGACAGTTGGCATGTCGGAAATCGGAATATATGTGTCATTAATATAAAATCGTGACAGTATCGTGACAGTATCACGGGAATGGTAATCAGGTTCTGAAGAAATGTACTGCCAGACTTATTAACTAAAATGCTCGTGGGTGTAATATAGAAACACTTTCCTATTCTATGTTATTATATAATAATTGATAAGATTATGATCTGTTGAAAGAGAGAAGCTATTGCTGTGCATACAATAATTATGATCTGTTGAAAGAGAGAATGCTATTGCTGTGCATACGGTAACTTATGATAGTTATGAGGTGTATGTATGATCTATATTTATTTAGCTACATGGCATATTATATCCCACTAGTGAAAACCGTGATAGCGCAGTGGTAGAAGGATCGCTTCAGGTGTGAGAGGTCCGGAATTTACGCCCAGCTATATGCATTAATATGGTGCCATTAGGCAAGTCACTTAAATTCCACATTGTCTCTTCTCTCTCCCTCATGTACACGGAGAATGAGGTATCGAGATCGGTTAATATAACGTTGTAAGAAGTTAAGACCTTATCGATCGAGCTAACATAAATATTGTGTAAACTATTGTACCCTGATGGAGCTAACATAAATATTAAGTAAACTATTGTACCCTGATGGAGCTAACATAAATATTGTGTAAACTATTGTACCCTGATGGAGCTAACATAAATATTGTGTAAACTATTATACCCTGATGGAGCTAACATAACTATTTTGTAAACTATTATACCCTGATGGAGCTAACATAAATATTGTGTAAACTATTGTACCCTGATGGAGCTAACATAAGTATTGTGTAAACTATTATACCCTGATGGAGCTAACATAACTATTTTGTAAACTATTATACCCTGATGGAGCTAACATAAATCGTGTGTAAACTATTGTACCCTGATGGAGCTAACATAAATCGTGTGTAAACTATTGTACCCTGATGGAGCTAACATAAATCGTGTGTAAACTATTGTACCCTGATGGAGCTAACATAAATATTTTGTAAACTACTATACCCTGCTGGAGACAACATAAATATTTTGTAAACTATTATACCCTGATGGAGCTAACATAAATCGTGTGTAAACTATTGTACCCTGATGGAGCTAACATAAATATTTTGTAAACTATTGTACCCTGATGGAGCTAACATAAATATTTTGTAAACTATTGTACCCTGATGGAGCTAACATAAATCGTGTGTAAACTATTGTACCCTGATGGAGCTAACATAAATATGTTGTAAACTATTATACCCTGATGGAGCTAACATAAATCGTGTGTAAATTATTGTACCCTGATGGAGCTAACATAAATATTTTGTAAACTATTATACCCTGCTGGAGACAACATAACTAGTTTGTAAACTACTATACCCTGCTGGAGACAACATAAATAGTTTGTAAACTATTATACCCTGATGGAGCTAACATAAATCGTGTGTAAACTATTGTACCCTGATGGAGCTAACATAAATCGTGTGTAAACTATTGTACCCTGATGGAGCTAACATAAATAGTGTGTAAACTATTGTACCCTGATGGAGCTAACATAAATAGTGTGTAAACTATTGTACCCTGATGGAGCTAACATAAATATTGTGTAAACTATTATACCCTGATGGAGCTAACATAACTATTTTGTAAACTATTATACCCTGATGGAGCTAACATAAATCGTGTGTAAACTATTGTACCCTGATGGAGCTAACATAAATCGTGTGTAGACTATTGTACCCTGATGGAGCTAACATAAATCGTGTGTAAATTATTGTACCCTGATGGAGCTAACATAAATATTTTGTAAACTATTATACCCTGCTGGAGACAACATAACTATTTTGTAAACTACTATACCCTGCTGGAGACAACATAAATATTTTGTAAACTATTATACCCTGATGGAGCTAACATAAATCGTGTGTAAACTATTGTACCCTGATGGAGCTAACATAAATATTTTGTAAACTATTGTACCCTGATGGAGCTAACATAAATATTTTGTAAACTATTGTACCCTGATGGAGCTAACATAAATCGTGTGTAAACTATTGTACCCTGATGGAGCTAACATAAATATGTTGTAAACTATTATACCCTGATGGAGCTAACATAAATCGTGTGTAAATTATTGTACCCTGATGGAGCTAACATAAATATTTTGTAAACTATTATACCCTGCTGGAGACAACATAACTAGTTTGTAAACTACTATACCCTGCTGGAGACAACATAAATAGTTTGTAAACTATTATACCCTGATGGAGCTAACATAAATCGTGTGTAAACTATTGTACCCTGATGGAGCTAACATAAATAGTGTGTAAACTATTGTACCCTGATGGAGCTAACATAAATAGTGTGTAAACTATTGTACCCTGATGGAGCTAACATAAATATTGTGTAAACTATTATACCCTGATGGAGCTAACATAACTATTTTGTAAACTATTATACCCTGATGGAGCTAACATAAATCGTGTGTAAACTATTGTACCCTGATGGAGCTAACATAAATCGTGTGTAAACTATTGTACCCTGATGGAGCTAACATAAATCGTGTGTAAACTATTGTACCCTGATGGAGCTAACATAAATAGTGTGTAAACTATTGTACCCTGATGGAGCTAACATAAATAGTGTGTAAACTATTGTACCCTGATGGAGCTAACATAAATATTGTGTAAACTATTATACCCTGATGGAGCTAACATAACTATTTTGTAAACTATTATACCCTGATGGAGCTAACATAAATCGTGTGTAAACTATTGTACCCTGATGGAGCTAACATAAATCGTGTGTAAACTATTGTACCCTGATGGAGCTAACATAAATCGTGTGTAAACTATTGTACCCTGATGGAGCTAACATAAATATTTTGTAAACTATTATACCCTGCTGGAGACAACATAACTATTTTGTAAACTACTATACCCTGCTGGAGACAACATAAATATTTTGTAAACTATTATACCCTGATGGAGCTAACATAAATCGTGTGTAAACTATTGTACCCTGATGGAGCTAACATAAATATTTTGTAAACTATTGTACCCTGATGGAGCTAACATAAATATTTTGTAAACTATTGTACCCTGATGGAGCTAACATAAATCGTGTGTAAACTATTGTACCCTGATGGAGCTAACATAAATATGTTGTAAACTATTATACCCTGATGGAGCTAACATAAATCGTGTGTAAACTATTATACCCTGCTGGAGACAACATAACTAGTTTGTAAACTACTATACCCTGCTGGAGACAACATAAATATTTTGTAAACTATTATACCCTGATGGAGCTAACATAAATCGTGTGTAAACTATTGTACCCTGATGGAGCTAACATAAATATTTTGTAAACTACTATACCCTGATGGAGCTAACATAAATATTTTGTAAACTATTGTACCCTGATGGAGCTAACATAAATCGTGTGTAAACTATTGTACCCTGATGGAGCTAACATAAATCGTGTGTAAACTATTGTACCCTGATGGAGCTAACATAAATCGTGTGTAAACTATTGTACCCTGATGGAGCTAACATAAATATGTTGTAAACTATTATACCCTGATGGAACTAACATAAATCGTGTGTAAACTATTGTACCCTGATGGAGCTAACATAAATATTTTGTAAACTATTGTACCCTGATGGAGCTAACATAAATATTTTGTAAACTATTGTACCCTGATGGAGCTAACATAAATATTTTGTAAACTATTGTACCCTGATGGAGATAACATAAATATTTTGTAAACTATTGTACCCTGATGGAGATAACATAAATATTTTGTAAACTATTGTACCCTGATGGAGCTAACATAAATCGTGTGTAAACTATTGTACCCTGATGGAGCTAACATAAATATTTTGTAAACTATTGTACCCTGATGGAGCTAACATAAATCGTGTGTAAACTATTGTACCCTGATGGAGCTAACATAAATCGTGTGTAAACTATTGTACCCTGATGGAGCTAACATAAATCGTGTGTAAACTATTGTACCCTGATGGAGCTAACATAAATATTTTGTAAACTATTATACCCTGCTGGAGACAACATAACTATTTTGTAAACTACTATACCCTGCTGGAGACAACATAAATATTTTGTAAACTATTATACCCTGATGGAGCTAACATAAATCGTGTGTAAACTATTGTACCCTGATGGAGCTAACATAAATATTTTGTAAACTATTGTACCCTGATGGAGCTAACATAAATCGTGTGTAAACTATTGTACCCTGATGGAGCTAACATAAATCGTGTGTAAACTATTGTACCCTGATGGAGCTAACATAAATCGTGTGTAAACTATTGTACCCTGATGGAGCTAACATAAATATTGTGTAAACTATTGTACCCTGATGGAGCTAACATAAATAGTGTGTAAACTATTGTACCCTGATGGAGCTAACATAAATAGTTTGTAAACTATTGTACCCTGATGGAGCTAACATAAATATTGTGTAAACTATTGTACCCTGATGTAGCTACCATAAATAGTGTGTAAATTATTGTACCCTGATGTAGCTAACATAAATATTGTGTAAACTATTGTACCCTGATGAAGCTAACATACATATTTTGTAAACTATTGTACCCTGATGAAGCTAACATACATATTTTGTAAACTATTGTACCCTGATGAAGCTAACATACATATTTTGTAAACTATTATACCCTGATGGAGGGGGAGGACTTAAACTAATGTTGTCAGAACGTGTTGTCCAACCCTTTTTGCCTGTATTTCCTTGTATATATGAATAATTGTGTAGAATGTGTTGATTATATATAATTATATGCATAGAGCAAATAAAATATTATTAAACTAAACCCTGATGGAGCTAACATAACTATTTTGTACAACAACAACAACTTTTATTATAATCAGGTCACATATTACAGTAATAACATGACTGAATTTCGTTTTTAGGAAATGGGTAATATACAATAATGCATTTTAAATCAATAAGTGTTATGTAATAATATAGTTACAATATTACGATGCATTGATTTAATGAGTAATATAATTTAACGAATTTACAAGCAGAGAAGATTCAATTCTGCATTCACATTTGTATATAGACAACACAAAGGCACGTCTTAAAAGATCGTACATACAGTACCTAGCATTATACACACATGCAGCAACGGTAATATATACACACAGAAAATGAACTGGTTGAATGTGGTCTGTAATAACTACTAATACCAATATGGCCGAAGAAACATACTTTGGTAAGTATTACCTGTAACTATTTATAAGTTCATATACATGGCTTAAAATGGCGCAATAAAGGTAGTAGTATCATGTATATAATATACAGTACTATATAGTTATTCCTATATGGGACTTGAACTATACGTAAACTATTGTACCCTGATGGAGGTAAATTACAAAATACTTGAAAATAGAGGACAATAGAGTAGCCATATAGCCATTGTCCAGAACTTGCGCGTGTCTGTCGAGATCTGCCCGCTTAGATATACATTGTACACTCCAGAATATCTTCAGATTCTCACCAAATTTGTAAGGAAGTTGGATAATCTTTAGTAGATTTACGGGCCTTTGAACCTTTCTACAACACATATGTTGAATGGCATCATTTGTCACCACGCATGAGAAGCTTGCGTTCAACAATGTTAAGCCTGTTCCAATATTTCATGTTTTGCCTGTTCATTTTTCTACACTGTATAGGCCTACATTATATAATCCTTTTATTACCTCCATATACATGAAGAGCACAAGTGAACATACATAATATACAATTACACGTTTTACATGGACACATATAAACATATATATATACAAAGTAGTACAAGTGTACAATAATGGTCATAAGAACTGACATAACCATGCAGCTATTAATTAGTGTATACCGAGCATCATAACTTGCCGAAACGAAATGCAAGGGAAAGAGATGATGGTAGAGCATACATACATCATGATATAATTATGCTCTCATGATCAAATATTTTAAAAATCTTCATTCTGTATTTATACGTTTTAAAAATGTCTTGCAGAGATGGTCGAATGTTTCTTATTCCACGAGGGGTTTAGAGGAAGGTATAGATTGTAGATACTGTGTAGCAAACATGATTATGTTAACTTAGGCCTATATGAGATAAGATAAGATAATTGTTTATTATAGTGACTTGTGTTTTCCAACATATTTACAACATATACTACGAAATGTATAATGTGAAATGTTAACACCCGGCCCAACGGGCCTATAAGTCACCTTATGTTAACAGTTTTAAATAGCGTGAATATGCATCATTGAACGTAGGGTATTATTTACATACTTATTACTAAAGATAATTACTAAAATAATTACTGAGATAATTATACCTAAAGGTAATCGATTACAAATAACCAGAGATCATATAGGAATACTAGTAGTTTAGTAGATAATTATACATTCTATGTACATATACAATGTTCGTTATACATTCTATGTGAATCGTAAATAGTATGATATTTAACGATTTCCTATATGTAAAATGTTCATTTCTTGATTACATGTACAAATACTGAAATAAATAATGTTTAAACTAAAAATGATTAACTCCCTGAACTGGGGCATGCGTCGACAACAACTATCTAAGACCAACAAGGAACCACCTGAACTATCCGCAGTCTCGAACTCAGTACTTACCTCATAAACTCTCCGGACAATACGTCTTTGGAATTGCCCCCCTTACTATGTACTACTCCACCACAACAGCTTGACATTGTATGGCAATGCTCCAGACTGGCCCCTGTACAAATCAATGGTAGAAAGGAAAAGAAGGGTATATTGTTGGGAGTATTACCGATATGTAGATGTTAAGACGACAACGATGATATGTTATTCGGGGTAGTTTTATACAGCATGGATGTTGTGTTTATATGAGGTGTCAGGGACGGTAATTATAACATTTTATGCGGAACATTAACCATTCGATTATCTATTTTGGTATTCGTTGACAGCACAATTTAAACAGCATAACTTTGGGGCTACTACATTTCAGATACACTTTCTATCCAACACGAATGTATGTAGATCGGTAACAATACCGTTCGGCCTTAAGACACTTCGGCCCTTAATTCCTATCCATAATCTATCTATCTTCCGTTGATTTAAACATATTTATTCGATAATAATGTACATTACATATACATTGTATACAAAACGATGATAATCATAATGTCAAACCCCTCGCGGGTCCTAAGGCACTTCGGCCCATTCACTACCTATAAACTAACTAGTTTAACACTCTAGTTAGGCCACTCATGGAATACGCCAGCTCAGTTTGGGACCCGTATACGGAATCAAATATGAACAAACTAGACATGGTTCAATGTAGAGCTGCCAGATACGTGCTAAATAGACAGCACAACACATCCAGTGTTACCGGCATGCTGCACCAACTAAAGTGGTGGTCTACCAGAGACAGGCGTAAGGACGCGAGACTGGCCATGCTGTATAGAATAGACAGAGGACTTGTTGCTACCGGTAAAGGTGACAGACTGGTTCCCCCACGGCCTAAACCACGCCATGATCACCAACGTGCCTACCAGCTTCTCACCTGCCGCATTGACACCAGGAAGATGTCATTCTTCCCAAGGACAGTCAGAGACTGGAATGCCCTGCCTCCAGACATTGTGGAAGTGGACACCCTGGATACATTCAAGTCCCGGGTGTCAGTACTCTAAATCATTAACAGATACTTGTTTTTAACCATATTTGAACTGTAAATAGCTGTTTCGCTGAAGGATATACTCCCTCTGCGCATGTGTTAACTCTTACTAAAGCAAAATCTTCAACGAGTTGAAGGAGGCTTATAAACGGCAGAAGCAGAAAACTGATTAACGGGGAAAGCCAAACAAATGTTTAAGTAGAGACAGTACAGACGGATCTGTAGTCCAGTGGTAGCACGCTGGACTGGTAGTCCAGGGATCACATCATCACAGGTTCGATTAGTCCAGTGGTAGCACGCTGGACTGGTAGTCCAGGGATCACAGGTTCGATTAGTCCAGTGGTAGCACGCTGGACTGGTAGTCCAGGGATCACAGGTTCGATTAGTCCAGTGGTAGCACGCTGGACTGGTAGTCCAGGGATCACAGGTTCGATTAGTCCAGTGGTAGCACACTGGACTGGTAGTCCAGGGATCACAGGTTCGATTAGTCCAGTGGTAGCACGCTGGACTGGTAGTCCAGGGATCACAGGTTCGATTAGTCCAGTGGTAGCACGCTGGACTGGTAGTCCAGGGATCGCAGGTTCGATTAGTCCAGTGGTAGCACGCTGGACTGGTAGTCCAGGGATCGCAGGTTCGATTAGTCCAGTGGTAGCACGCTGGACTGGTAGTCCAGGGATCGCAGGTTCGATTAGTCCAGTGGTAGCACGCTGGACTGGTAGTCCAGGGATCGCAGGTTCGATTAGTCCAGTGGTAGCACGCTGGACTGGTAGTCCAGGGACCACAGGTTCGATTAGTCCAGTGGTAGCACGCTGGACTGGTAGTCCAGGGATCGCAGGTTCGATTAGTCCAGTGGTAGCACGCTGGACTGGTAGTCCAGGGATCGCAGGTTCGATTAGTCCAGTGGTAGCACGCTGGACTGGTAGTCCAGGGATCACAGGTTCGATTAGTCCAGTGGTAGCACGCTGGACTGGTAGTCCAGGGATCACAGGTTCGATTAGTCCAGTGGTAGCACGCTGGACTGGTAGTCCAGGGATCACAGGTTCGATTAGTCCAGTGGTAGCACGCTGGACTGGTAGTCCAGGGATCACAGGTTCGATTAGTCCAGTGGTAGCACGCTGGACTGGTAGTCCAGGGATCACAGGTTCGATTAGTCCAGTGGTAGCACGCTGGACTGGTAGTCCAGGGATCACAGGTTCGATTAGTCCAGTGGTAGCACGCTGGACTGGTAGTCCAGGGATCACAGGTTCGATTAGTCCAGTGGTAGCACGCTGGACTGGTAGTCCAGGGATCACAGGTTCGATTAGTCCAGTGGTAGCACGCTGGACTGGTAGTCCAGGGATCACAGGTTCGATTAGTCCAGTGGTAGCACGCTGGACTGGTAGTCCAGGGATCACAGGTTCGATTAGTCCAGTGGTAGCACGCTGGACTGGTAGTCCAGGGATCACAGGTTCGATTAGTCCAGAAGAAAAAAAAGTTATGTAGAGGTCTTATTTATAGGACTACGGTTAATTTACAGACTTTCAGATGGGACATTAAACCAAGGTCTCGTGTCGGTGCTGTACACCATGCATGTAAAAGAACCAGAGGAGATTCTGGAATGGGTCTCTGTCTGTATCATTGCACTATCCTCCAAAAATCTAAAATTACTAATCTCTTCAGGAGGCGTCGCTCATATGGGCAACCGGTAGCGACGATAAATAAACGTAAAACACACACACATGCCAACAAATGTTTAAGTAGAAATCAATTACTTCATAGAAGGAATACGATTACATCCACGCAGTGTTTGACAACTAACAACGATTTAGTCCAAATATTTACACTTGAAAAATGTCACATTTTACTATCCAGGCAGAAACATACTATACAGAAACAATTTTTTATGTAGAGGTCTTATATATAGGACTAAGAACGATTAAGAGGATATTTGTTTGCTACAGTTTATATCATTACATTGTATGAGCATATTATATTTCACTGAATGAAATCATTATATCACCAGTGGCATTGGCCATTATAGCTTTCTATGTTCATAAATAAAATATTATTTGATCATTGACTTAAGCAAACAAATGCTGAAAAGTGTTTTATGATAGAAAATGATGCAACCTGTGCGCTAAATGGCGCTAGAAAGTCGAATTTAGGCTAACAAAAATGATGTCCGAATAGATGTCACAAATCACTTCGCTGAAAACATTTGCGTTGACAACATTTCAACATGCAGCTGCTATATCGTACATGTGCAAATTAGTGATTACTAAAAGTGGTTTATTCCATTATAAAGTGGTTTATTCCATTATAAAGTGGTTTATTCCATTATAATTATAATTTAAATTGGTTTATTCCATTATAATATAAAGTGGTTTATTCCACTATAATTATAATATAAAGTGGTTTATTCCATTATAATATAAAGTGATTTATTCCATTATAATATAAAGTGGTTTATTCCACTATAATTATAATATAAAGTGGTTTATTCCATTATAATTAGAAACGAGAGACAGAAGGAATTATTAAAAGAAGAAGTATATGTTTATTTTATAATGGACATAGTTACAAACCTTTTCAGATTATTTATGTCCAATGTTTATTATGAAAATAAAAAGCAACTAAATATAAAAATATGGGTAGTTAGCCATGAATGGCTACATGTTTTCCTAGTAATATCTATAGGTGGTACAAACCTGACCGTTAGGCTTTCCCCGAATTATTTCATAGAGCGTCTGTGTTCAATTGAATGTCGAGGACTATTCAATGGGTACAGTTCACCTCGCATTACTGTGATCAATTGAATGTCGAGGACTAATCAATGGGTACCGTTCACCTCACATTACTGTGATCAATTGAATGTCGAGGACTATTCAACGGGTACCGTTCACCTCACATTAAGCTGTTCATCAGTCACTTTGTCTATGTTTAGGACATTAAGCTGTTCATCAGTCACTTTGTCTATGTTTAGGACATTAAGCTATTCATCAGTCACTTTGTCTATGTTTAGGACATTAAGCTGTTCATCAGTCACTTTGTCTATGTTTAGGACATTAAGCTGTTCATCAGTCACTTTGTCTATGTTTAGGACATTAAGCTGTTCATCAGTCACTTTGTCTATGTTTAGGGCATTGAGCTGTTCACCTGTCACTTTGTCTATGTTTAGGACATTAAGCTGTTCATCAGTCACTTTGTCTATGTTTAGGACATTAAGCTGTTCATCTGTCACTTTGTCTATGTTTAGAGCATTGAGCTGGTCATCTGTCACTTTGTCTATGTTTAGGGCATTGAGCTGTTCACCTGTCACTTTGTCTATGTTTAGGGCATTGAGCTGTTCACCTGTCACTTTGTCTATGTTTAGGGCATTGAACTGTTCACCTGTCACTTTGTCTATGTTTAGGGCATTGAGCTGTTCATCTGTCACTTTGTCTATGTTTAGGGCATTGAGCTGTTCATCTGTCACTTTGTCTATGTTTAGGGCATTGAGCTGGTCACCTGTCACTTTGTCTATGTTTAGGGCATTGAGCTGTTCATCTGTCACTTTGTCTAAGTTTAGGGCATTGAGCTGTTCATCTGTCACTTTGTCTATGTTTAGGGCATTGAGCTGTTCACCTGTCACTTTGTCTACGTTTAGGGCATTGACCTGTTCATCACTTGCTTTGTCTATGTTTAGGGCATATGAGCTGTTCATCCAAGTGATTCTAGAGTTAACAAGTGGGTGCTAGAGTTAGCAAGTGGGTGCTAGAGTTAGCAAGGGATGCTAGAGTTAGCAAGTGTATGCTAGAGTTAGCAAGTGTGTGCTAGAGTTAACAAGTGGATGCTAGAGTTAACAAGGGATGCTAGAGTTAACAAGTGGATGCTAGAGTTAGCAAGGGATGCTAGAGTTAGCAAGTGGATGCTATAGTTAACAAGGGATGCTAGAGTTAACAAGTGATGCTAGAGTTAGCAAGTGGGTGCTAGAGTTAGCAAGGGATGCTAGAGTTAGCAAGTGGGTGCTAGAGTTAACAAGTGGGTGCTAGAGTTAACAAGTGGGTGCTAGAGTTAACAAATGGGTGCTAGAGTTAGCAAGGGATGCTAGAGTTAACAAGTGGGTGCTAGGTTTAACAAGTGGGTGCTAGAGTTAACAAGTGGGTGCTAGAGTTAGCAAGTGGGTGCTAGAGTTAGCAAGGGATGCTAGAGTTAACAAGTGTGTGCTAGAGTTAACAAGTGGGTGCTAGAGTTAGAAAGTGTGTGCTAGAGTTAACAAGTGGGTGCTAGAGTTAGCAAGGGATGCTAGGGTTAGCAAGGGATGCTAGAGTTAGCAAGTGGGTGCTAGGGTTAACAAGTGGGTGCTAGAGTTAGCAAGTGTGTGCTAGAGTGAACAAGTGGGTGCTAGAGTTAGCAAGGGATGCTATAGAGTTAACAAGGGATGCTTTAGAGGTAGCAAGGGATGCTATAGAGTTAACAAGTGATGCTAGAGTTACATGTAGCAAGGGATGCTATAGAGTTAACAAGTGGGTGCTTAGAGTTAGCAAGTGTGTGCTAGAGTTAGCAAGGGATGCTAGATTTAGCAAGGGATGCTAGAGTTAACAAGTGATGCTAGAGTTACATGTAGCAAGGGATGCTATAGACTTAACAAGGGATGCTATAGAGTTAACAAGTGATGCTAGAGTTACATGTAGCTAGGGATGCTATAGAGTTAACAAGTGGGTGCTAGAGTTAGCAAGTGGGTGCTATAGTTAGCAAGGGATGCTAGATTTAGCAAGGGATGCTAGAGTTAGCAAGTGGGTGCTAGAGTTAACAAGTGGGTGCTAGAGTTAACAAGTGTGTGCTAGAGTTAGCAAGTGTGTGCTAGAGTTAGCAAGTGTGTGCTAGAGTTAACACGTGGGTGCTAGAGTTAACAAGTGGGTGCTAGAGTTAACAAGTGGGTGCTAGAGTTAGCAAGTGTGTGCTAGAGTTAACACATGGGTGCTAGAGTTAACAAGTGGGTGCTAGAGTTAACAAGTGGGTGCTAGAGTTAGCAAGTGGGTGCTAGAGTTAGCAGGGGATGCTAGAGTTAACAAGTGGGTGCTAGGTTTAACAAGTGGGTGCTAGAGTTAACAAGTGGGTGCTAGAGTTAGCAAGTGGGTGCTAGAGTTAGCAAGGGATGCTAGAGTTAACAAGTGGGTGCTAGAGTTAGCAAGTGGGTGCTAGAGTTAGCAAGGGATGCTAGAGTTAGCAAGTGGGTGCTAGAGTTAACAAATGGGTGCTAGAGTTAGCAAGTGTGTGCTAGAGTTAACACGTGGGTGCTAGAGTTAGCAAGGGATGCCTGAGTTAACAAGTGGGTGGTAGAGTTAACAAGTGGGTGCTAGAGTTAGCAAGGGATGCTAGAGTTAACAAGTGGGTGCTAGAGTTAACAAGTGATGCTAGAGTTAACAAGTGGGTGCTAGAGTTAGCAAGGGATGCTAGAGTTAACAAGTGGGTGCTAGAGTTAACAAGTGGGTGCTAGAGTTAGCAAGGGATGCTAGAGTTAGCAAGGGATGCTAGAGTTAGCAAGTGGGTGCTAGAGTTAGCAAGTGTGTGCTAGAGTTAACAAGTGGGTGCTAGAGTTAGCAAGGGATGCTATAGAGTTAACAAGGGATGCTTTAGAGTTAGCAAGGGATGCTATAGAGTTAACAAGTGATGCTAGAGTTACATGTAGCAAGGGATGCTATAGAGTTAACAAGTGGGTGCTAGAGTTAGCAAGTGGGTGCTATAGTTAGCAAGGGACGCTAGATTTAGCAAGGGATGCTGGAGTTAACAAGTGATGCTAGGGTTACATGTAGCAAGTGATGCTAGAGTTAGCAAGGGATGCTAGATTTAGCAAGGGATGCTAGAGTTAACAAGTGATGCTAGAGTTACATGTAGCAAGTGATGATAGAGTTACATGTAGCAAGTGATGATAGAGTTACATGTAGCAAGGGATGCTAGATTTAGCAAGTGATGCTAGAGTTAGTAAGTGATGCTAGAGTTACATGTAGCAAGGGATGCTAGATTTAGCAAGTGATGCTAGAGTTAGTAAGTGATGCTAGAGTTAGCAAGTGGGTGCTAGATTTAGCAAGTGATATTGACTTGCTAAGCCTGTGATTCAGCGATTCAGACAAGTTAGAAAAACTCCATGCACTTCAGTAGCGTCTGGTATTTCATGTACGGGTAGACGTATAAACCAGCATTTAATCTGAACACTGCGAATTACGGTGAATAATCAAAATTTCAACTTGTTTTTTGAAGAAAGTACAAAATGTCGTTAGCAACTGGTAAGTTTGATCGCTGTAAATATCATGTAATAAATTGATACTATTGAGTAAAATGCTTAAATATTGCTGACAAATTATTTGAAATACTCCTTCATATTGATTATATGTATAAATGCTATTTATAATTTGTCATTATCCCTACACATTTTCTCGTTGCATATTTTCAGATGACAAGCCTGATGACAGCGTGCAGCAATGGAGAGAAGCTTGCTATGTGTCATCTGCATGGTACTGATGCTGTACGACAGGTCCACCGCTGTCCTTGATGACAGGTTGACCGCTGTCCTTGATGAGTGTAGGAGCTCGGGACATACACAAATACAGTTTGATACAACATGTCCAAATAACTGCTCGCAAGAGGTTTGTTTATGTATCAGCATTGCTTTCAAAGATTCATATTATATGGTATATCCTACATTCAGGTGGCTCCGTGGTTGAGGGCGTTGACTTCAAATCACTGGCTCCTCACCGCAGTAGGTTCAAATCCCATTGAGGGTGTTGAATTCTTTCATATGAGGAAGTTATCCAGCTGGCTTGTGGTAGGTCGGTGGTTCTACCCGGGTGCCCGTCCGTGCCGGGAATACTGCTCGGATGGACAGCCGGGATCTTCCTCCACCAATATCGGGAGAGTGGCCATATCACATAAACTGCTGGTGCGACTTTAAACCCCAAAAACAAACAAACCAAAGATATCCTACATGTATATATAGCCTACATGTATATATATCCTACATATATCCTACATGTATATATATCCTACATGTATATATATCCTACATGTATATATATCCTACATGTATATATATCCTACATGTATATATATCCTATATATATCCTACATATATCCTACATGTATATATATCCTACATGTATATATATCCTACATGTACATATATCCTACATGTACATATATCCTACATGTATATATATCCTACATGTACATATATCCTACATGTATATATATCCTACATATATCCTACATGTATATATATCCTACATGTATATATATCCTACATATATTGTATATATATCCTACATGTATATATATCCTACATGTATATATATCCTACATATATCCTACATGTATATATATCCTACATGTATATATATCCTATATATATACATATATCCTACATATATCCTACATGTATATATATCCTACATATATCCTACATGTATATATATCCTACATATATCCTACATGTATATATATCCTACATGTATATATATCCTATATATATCCTACATATATCCTACATGTATATATATCCTACATGTATATATATCCTACATATATCCTACATGTACATATATCCTACATGTACATATATCCTATATATATCCTACATGTATATATATCCTACATGTATATATATCCTACATATACATATATCCTACATGTACATATATCCTACATGTATATATATCCTACATATATCCTACATGTATATATATCCTACATATATCCTACATGTATATATATCCTACATGTATATATATCCTACATGTATATATATCCTACATATATCCTACATGTATATATATCCTACATGTATATATATCCTACATATATCCTACATGTATATATATCCTACATGTATATATATCCTATATATATCCTACATGTATATATATCCTACATGTATATATATCCTACATGTATATATATCCTACATGTATATATATCCTACATGTATATATATCCTACATGTATATATATCCTACATGTATATATACCTACATGTACATATATCCTACATGTATATATATCCTACATGTACATATACCTACATGTACATATATCCTACATGTACATATATCCTACATGTACATATATCCTAATGTACATATATCCTACATGTATATATCCTACATGTAATATATCCTACATTATCCTACAATATCCTACATGTATATATATCCTACATGTATATATATCCTACATGTATATATATCCTACATGTATATATATCCTACATGTATATATATCCTACATGTATATATATCCTACATGTATATATATCCTACATATATATATATCCTACATGTATATATATCCTACATGTATATATATCCTACATATATCCTACATGTATATATATCCTACATATATCCTACATGTATATATATCCTACATGTATATATATCCTACATGTATATATATCCTACATGTATATATATCCTACATGTATATATATCCTACATGTATATATATCCTACATGTATATATATCCTACATGTACATATTCCTACATGTATATATATCCTACATGTACATATATCCTACATGTACATATATCCTACATGTACATATATCCTACATGTACATATATCCTACATGTATCCTACATGTACATATATCCTACATGTACATATATCCTATATATATCCTACATGTATATATATCCTACATGTATATATATCCTACATATACATATATCCTACATGTACATATATCCTACATGTATATATATCCTACATATATCCTACATGTATATATATCCTACATATATCCTACATGTATATATATCCTACATGTATATATATCCTACATGTATATATATCCTACATATATCCTACATGTATATATATCCTACATGTATATATATCCTACATGTACATATATCCTATATATATCCTACATGTATATATATCCTACATGTACATATATCCTATATATATCCTACATGTATATATATCCTATATATATCCTACATGTACATATATCCTACATGTACATATATCCTATATATATCCTACATATATCCTACATGTATATATATCCTACATGTATATATATCCTACATGTATATATATCCTACATGTATATATATCCTACATGTATATATATCCTACATGTACATATATCCTATATATATCCTACATGTATATATATCCTACATATATCCTACATGTATATATATCCTACATGTACATATATCCTACATGTACATATATCCTATATATATCCTATATGTATATATATCCTACATGTATATATATCCTACATGTACATATATCCTACATATATCCTACATGTATATATATCCTACATGTATATATATCCTACATGTACATATATCCTATATATATCCTACATGCAGGCCCGTCGCTGGGCATACGCAAGTACGCACGTGCGTATCATTGGTCTGAGAAAATGAAAAAAACTTAAAACTCCAAAAATGAATTAAAACGCCAGGGGGGTAGTAGGGATACATAGGCGCCGTGATGTGTGGAGTGGTGGAATAATTGAGCCCATTGCAAATATGGTGCATCTCGAAATAGTTTGTGCTATTTTACGTGCTTGATTAATTGATAAGAGCAATAGTCCTGCAATTCTATGTTACAAAATGCATTGACATGCAGGAAATTGCTTCCTCATTTCCAAAAATATACCGGGGGGTTGGGGAGACCCCCCTAGTGTAATCGCATGCTATGTTCAATTGACAAACAAATTTGACCGTGCGTATCATCAAAATAGCTCCAGCGACGGCCCTGCCAGGTATATATATCCTACATGTACATATATCCTACATATATCCTACATGTATATATATATCCTACATGTACATATATCCTACATGTATATATATCCTACATGTATATATATCCTACATGTATATATATCCTACATGTATATATATCCTACATGTATATATATCCTACATGTACATATATCCTACATGTATATATATCCTACATGTATATATATCCTACATGTATATATATCCTACATGTATATATATCCTACATGTATATATATCCTACATATATCCTACATGTATATATATCCTACATGTACATATATCCTACATGTACATATATCCTACATGTACATATATCCTACATGTATATATATCCTACATGTACATATATCCTACATGTACATATATCCTACATGTATATATATCCTACATATATCCTACATGTATATATATCCTACATATATCTTACATGTACATATATCCTACATGTATATATATCCTACATGTATATATATCCTACATGTACATATATCCTACATGTACATATATCCTACATGTATATATATCCTACATGTATATATATCCTACATGTATATATATCCTACATGTATATATATCCTACATGTATATATATCCTACATGTACATATATCCTACATGTATATATATCCTACATGTACATATATCCTACATGTATATATATCCTACATGTATATATATCCTACATGTATATATATCCTACATGTATATATATCCTACATGTATATATATCCTACATATATCCTACATGTATATATATCCTACATGTATATATATCCTACATGTATATATATCCTACATGTATATATATCCTACATGTATATATATCCTACATGTATATATATCCTACATGTATATATATCCTACATGTATATATATCCTACATATATCCTACATGTATATATATCCTACATGTATATATATCCTACATGTATATATATCCTACATGTACATATATCCTACATGTACATATATCCTACATGTATATATATCCTACATGTATATATATCCTACATGTATATATATCCTACATGTACATATATCCTACATGTATATATATCCTACATGTATATATATCCTACATGTATATATATCCTATATATATCCTACATGTATATATATCCTACATGTATATATATCCTACATGTATATATATCCTACATGTATATATATCCTACATGTATATATATCCTATATATATCCTACATGTATATATATCCTACATGTATATATATCCTACATGTATATATATCCTACATGTATATATATCCTACATGTATATATATCCTACATGTAATATATCCTACATGTATATATATCCTACATGTATATATATCCTACATGTATATATATCCTACATGTACATATATCCTACATGTATATATATCCTACATGTACATATATCCTACATGTACATATATCCTACATGTATATATATCCTACATGTATATATATCCTATATATATCCTACATGTACATATATCCTACATGTATATATATCCTACATGTATATATATCCTATATATATCCTACATGTATATATATCCTACATGTATATATATCCTACATGTATATATATCCTATATATATCCTACATGTATATATATCCTACATGTATATATATCCTACATGTATATATATCCTATATATATCCTACATGTATATATATCCTACATGTACATATATCCTACATGTATATATATCCTACATGTACATATATCCTACATGTAATATATCCTACATGTATATATATCCTACATGTACATATATCCTACATGTACATATATCCTACATGTATATATATCCTACATGTATATATATCCTACATGTATATATATCCTACATGTATATATATCCTACATGTATATATATCCTACATGTATATATATCCTACATGTATAATATCCTACATGTATATATATCCTACATAATCCTACATGTATATATATCCTACATGTATATATATCCTACATGTATATATATCCTACATGTATATATATCCTACATGTATATATATCCTACATGTATATATATCCTACATGTATATATATCCTACATGTATATATATCCTACATATATCCTACATGTATATATATCCTACATGTATATATCCTACATGTATATATATCCTACATGTATATAATCCTACATATATCCTACATGTATATATATCCTACATGTATATATATCCTACATGTATATATATCCTACATGTATATATATCCTATATATATCCTACATGTATATATATCCTACATGTATATATATCCTACATGTATATATATCCTACATGTATATATATCCTACATGTACATATATCCTACATGTACATATATCCTACATGTACATATATCCTACATGTATATATATCCTACATGTATATATATCCTACATGTACATATATCCTACATGTACATATATCCTACATGTACATATATCCTACATGTACATATATCCTACATGTATATATATCCTACATGTATATATATCCTACATATATCCTACATGTATATATATCCTACATGTATATATATCCTACATGTATATATATCCTACATATATCCTACATGTATATATATCCTACATGTATATATATCCTATATATATCCTACATATATCCTACATATATCCTACATGTATATATATCCTACATATATCCTACATGTATATATATCCTACATATATCCTACATGTATATATATCCTACATGTATATATATCCTATATATATCCTACATATATCCTACATATATCCTACATGTATATATATCCTACATGTATATATATCCTACATATATCCTACATGTACATATTCCTACATGTATATATATCCTAATATATCCTACATGTAATATATCCTACATATTCCTATATATATATCCACATGTATATATATCCTACATGTATATTATATCCTACATATATATATCCTACATGTTATTATATCCTACATGTATTATCCTATATAATCCAATGTATATATTACATTAATATCTACATGTAATAATCCTACATATATCCTACATGTATATATATCCACATGTATATATATCCTAATGTACATATATCCTACATGTACATATATCCTACATGTACATATATCCTACATGTACATATATCCTACATGTATATATATCCTACATGTATATATATCCTACATATATCCTACATGTATATATATCCTACATGTATATATATCCTACATATATCCTACATGTATATATATCCTACATGTATATATATCCTACATGTATATATATCCTACATATATCCTACATGTATATATATCCTACATGTATATATATCCTATATATATTACATATATCTAATATATCCTACATGTATATATATCCTACATATATCCTACATGTATATATATCCTACATATATCCTACATGTATATATATCCTACATGTATATATATCCTATATATATATATATCCTACATGTATATATATCCTACATGTATATATATCCTACATATATCCTACATGTACATATATCCTACATGTACATATATCCTATATATATCCTACATGTACATATATCCTACATGTATATATATCCTACATATATCCTACATGTATATATATCCTACATATATCCTACATGTATATATATCCTACATGTATATATATCCTACATGTATATATATCCTACATGTATATATATCCTACATGTATATATATCCTACATGTATATATATCCTACATGTATATATATCCTACATGTATATATATCCTATATATATCCTACATGTATATATATCCTACATGTACATATATCCTACATGTATATATATCCTACATGTACATATATCCTACATGTAATATATCCTACATGTATATATATCCTACATGTACATATATCCTACATGTACATATATCCTACATGTATATATATCCTACATGTATATATATCCTACATGTATATATATCCTACATGTATATATATCCTACATGTATATATATCCTACATATATCCTACATGTATATATATCCTACATGTATATATATCCTACATGTATATATATCCTACATGTATATATATCCTACATGTATATATATCCTACATGTATATATATCCTACATGTATATATATCCTACATGTATATATATCCTACATATATCCTACATGTATATATATCCTACATGTATATATATCCTACATGTATATATATCCTACATGTACATATATCCTACATGTATATATATCCTACATGTACATATATCCTACATGTATATATATCCTACATGTACATATATCCTACATGTATATATATCCTACATGTATATATATCCTACATGTATATATATCCTACATGTATATATATCCTACATGTATATATATCCTACATGTATATATATCCTACATATATCCTACATGTATATATATCCTACATGTATATATATCCTACATGTATATATATCCTACATGTATATATATCCTACATGTATATATATCCTACATGTATATATATCCTACATGTATATATATCCTACATGTATATATATCCTACATATATCCTACATGTATATATATCCTACATGTATATATATCCTACATGTATA
>JABXNX010000033.1:276016-295472 GCA_014843695.1 Archivesica marissinica
ACCCCTCAGTACAATATGGGCATGGTATCTAGCGGGGCACCACACCCCTCAGTACAATATGGGCATGGTATCTAGCGGGGCACCACACCCCTCAGTACAATATGGGCATGGTATCTAGTGTGGCTCAAACGCCACACCCCTCAGTACAATATGGGCATGGTATCTAGCGGGGCTCAAACTCCCCACCCTCAGTACAATATGGGCATGGTATCTAGCGGGGCTCAAACTCCCCACCCTCAGTACAATATGGGCATGGTATCTAGTGGGGCTCAAACTCCCCACCCCTCAGTACAATATGGGCATGGTATCCCTTGCACCATGGAGACCTCACTAAATTGGGATGAAAAGTGTAAAATTGTTCACTCTAATAATCGCCCAATCAACATTGTGGAGTTCAGTAAAAAAAATGCTTACCAATTAATACCTGGGCTGTCATTAGAATAAGAATTAATATGATATATTGAACATGACAGGTATGCAAAATAAGAAATGTTTAGCTTAATTGTACACCATTACCTTCCTTATATAAGTTTCTCGTAGCACATTCTTCATCTCCAGTTTCATGTTGCTCAAGTCTCTGTGTTCTCCTGTTTCATGTTGCTCAAGTCTCTGTGTTCTCCTGTTTCATGTTGCTCAAGTCTCTGTGTTCTCCTGTTTCATGTTGCTCAAGTCTCTGTGTTCTCCAGTTTCATGTTGCTCAAGTCTCTGTGTTCTCCAGTTTCATGTTGCTCAAGTCTCTGTGTTCTACTGTTTCATGTTGCTCAAGTCTCTGTGTTCTCCAGTTTCATGTTGCTCAAGTCTCTGTGTTCTCCAGTTTCATGTTGCTCAAGTCTCTGTGTTCTCCTGTTTCATGTTGCTCAAGTCTCTGTGTTCTCCAGTTTCATGTTGCTCAAGTCTCTGTGTTCTCCTGTTTCATGTTGCTCAAGTCTCTGTGTTCTCCAGTTTCATGTTGTTCAAGTCACTGTGTTCTCCAGTTTCATGTTGCTCAAATCTCTGTGTTCTCCAGTTTCATGTTGCTCAAGTCTCTGTGTTCTCCTGTTTCATGTTGCTCAAGTCTCTGTGTTCTCCAGTTTCATGTTGTTCAAGTCTCTGTGTTCTCCAGTTTCATGTTGCTCAAGTCTCTGTGTTCTCCAGTTTCATGTTGCTCAAGTCTCTGTGTTCTCCTGTTTCATGTTGCTCAAGTCTCTGTGTTCACATGCTTTGCTTACACTGAGAGATCTGTCTAATCTAATGTGTTGTAGACATTCAAATATCTCTTACCAAACTGCTTTGTCTGATAATATTATTATGCTTGTCATTTGTATATATACTGAGTCAAAAAAGAAACGATACCTGGTGTTTATGTGTCTATAATTTCAACATTTATTAAGAAAATTCTTTGAAAATTCATAAGATGATAGTCCAACATGTTTGAAAGAGGAGCACATAAAGCATAATGAGCCTCCGAAACTGTCTGCTGCGTGATGACGTAATTCGTCGGACAGGGGTCTAATGGAGTTTTCACACAGACGTCAATACCGAGTATGGGCACCATTTGCGTCTCTCACTGCAATGCACCGCCGTCGCATCGAACGGAAGAGTGTCTGAATCTCTTGCTGGTCAATATTTGTCCACTCCTGACGCAAAACATCCCTCAGTTGGTTTAACGTTACCGGCTGACATCGTCTGACGCGGCGGTCTAACGTATCCCACAAATGTTCTATGGGTGACAAGTCTGGTGACAAAGCAGGCCACGGCAGGGTTTCAATATTGTTCTGCTCCAATAATGTGGTGGAAATCCGAGCAGTATGACACCTGGCGTTGTCCTGTTGGAACAGTGTGACGTTTCTGTTGGCGTTAAAGAACGGCACAACAACTGGCGCAAGGATCTCATCACAGTACCGCTGGGCGTTTAGGTTCCCGTCCACCACTAACAGTTCAGTGCGACTGCCGAAGGTGATACCGCCCCACGCCATAACGCTTCCGCCCCCGAACAGATCGACCTGACGTACACATGCGTCGGCGTAACGTTCACCGCGTCTGCGATATACCCGCTCTCTGCCATCCGCTTGACGCAAACAGAACCGCGATTCATCGCTAAACATCACCGAATTCCACTGTAACCGAGTCCAGCGAGCACGTTCCGTCGTCCATTCCCGCCATACGTCACGGTGACGTCGTGTCAGGATGGGTCCAACGTATGGCCGATAGGCACGAATGCCACGTTCACCGAGCCGGTTCCTGACTGTTTGTGCACTGATGCGATTGTTGGTCATCCCAGGAGTAACGGCAGCTGTGTGCATAGCAGGTAGGAACCGGTCACGTAAATGTGACGTCCGAATGTGACGGTCCTGTTCACGCGTCGTCACACGTGGTCGACCAGATCTTGGACGGTCGTCCACCGATCCATGTGTTCGATAACGTCGAAGTAGACGTGTTATCGTGATCCGCGTAACCCGGAGTCGATTTGCGACGTCACGCTGACGTAAACTGCCGTCAATCATGCCAATGGCACGCATTCTCTGATTGCGGTTTAGCCTAGGCATTTTGTTAGAGGTAACAATGAGTATGTAAGGTGTTTTTCCTCGATGATAATGCAATACCAGTACAATAAACCGGTATTCCGATTTGTACATGTGTAGGAAGTTGTCTTTGTTGAGGCAAATCGGAAATTCGGCGTTCCAGGATTATCGGGTGTGTATTTACCTATGTTTATGGTTGGCTGACGTTGCAATAAGATACCCTGTACTGATACGTAATAATATATTAAACCTTTCTATGGTTTTATCCGTTTTACGTCATTTTTAGTTTGGTATCGTTTCTTTTTTGACTCAGTATATATAAGTACTGTACTTAGAGCAATAGCCTGGTAGGTTTGTATATATATAAGTACTGTACTTAGAGCAATAGCCTGGTAGGTTTGTATATATATAAGTACTGTACTTAGAGCAATAGACTGGTAGGTTTGTATATATATAAGTACTGTACTTAGAGCAATAGACTGGTAGGTTTGTATATATATAAGTACTGTACTTAGAGCAATAGACTGGTAGGTTTGTATATATATATATAAGTACTGTACTTAGAGCAATAGACTGGTAGGTTTGTATATATATAAGTACTGTACTTAGAGCAATAGCCTGGTAGGTTTGTATATATATAAGTACTGTACTTAGAGCAAATTAGCCTGGTAGGTTTGAATCAAAATTCCATTGTCTTGTCTATATTAACCCTTTGCCTGCTGAGTAATTAAAATGATATTTGCAAACAAAATAGATCCAGATCAGCTGCGGTGTAACGCCACGTCTAATCAGGATCTATGTTGTTTGCTATTCAACCACTATCCAAACAGCATTTACCCTTATCAGACGGTACGTTCTGTGCTCTATGCTGTTTGCAAAAGAGATTTTATCTGCCGCTAGCGTGCACATGATTATAGAGAATTTGCTTTCATTATCGACAATTTCTGAACATGTTTAGATGGATTTCAATTCACATGTAATAATATCTAGTTTGTTGTATATAACTTAACACTTCATTCATCTAGTTTGTTATATATAACTTCATCTAGTTTGTTGTATATAACTTAACACTTCATTCATCTAGTTTGTTGTATATAACTTAACACTTCATTCATCTAGTTTGTTATATATAACTTAACACTTCATTCATCTAGTTTGTTATATATAACTTAACACTTCATTCATCTAGTTTGTTGTATATAACTTAACACTTCATTCATCTAGTTTGTTATATTTAACCCTTTACTCCACAACAGAAGAGGCCATTAGTTCATTTTATCTCCATACAACTGATAAGAAATATGTACACTGTACTACATAACCAATACTCAATATCTATGACACCATCTCCATATAGATTATTGAAAAATATTGAATAATAGATACCTACCTGATTCAATGCTAATTTGCAATACTTTCTGATAATGTAATCAAAATTATGTCAATGTAAATCGTTTGTAGAATTAAATTTCCTTTCTGATGGTATAATTTTCACAAGTGTAGGACAAAAAGAAAGATCAACAGTACATAATGTTATGACTTTTATTTATTACATTTTGTACGAGACATTGTTTTCTTATTTTTAGTGTTTCAGTTTATTGTTCATCAATAAAAATATATATAGTGTACATGTATATAGTATATATAATATGATATCAGTATCAATGTGTCCTGTAATTATTTACATTTCTTATTTTTGAAAGACTTGTGCATTACGGTGCGTAAACTTGAGAAAATAAAATATATACATGTACATTCACGGGTTTGTTTGTTTATTCATTCTTCCGGGATTTATCCATAATGAAAGAAACGGGACATGGTTTTATTATTTCATTGACTATTAACTTGCTAAAACCATTTGATGATCGAAGCTTAATTGGAGAAAAACTATTTGTAAACAAACATCATTCACGGGAAAATTGAATACGCACCCTCAAATTTGTGAAATTTGATGACCAATTTGAAGTATTTTCGTCCTCTGAATCAGTGTCGTCGGACTCATCATCACTGACTATTGTGGTACGTCGATGTCGGATCCAACCTCGCTAAATCCTTCAAAATCGGATTCATCGTCGCTTGATTCTATCATTAGTGAAGCCATATTTGAATTGATAAATTTTCAGAAAATCGACCTGTGAATTTAGCGCGTGATATTTTGGGTGTATACGATTGGACGCTATTTATACGTTAACTTTTAATTGTAACCATGTGCTTTTTCATGCGTAAAAGATAGATAAGGTTTACATCTAACAGGCGAGCTAAATTTAACTGGGGTCATTATATTCTAAATATAAACATATCGGTGTCAAAGTTCAGAGGCGTTGTAAGGCGTGTATATGGAGATCGGACAATGGCGTTCAATGGCGTTTGTATGTGGGAATCGATAAAGGCGTTGTATGGCGTCTATATGGGGGAGGCAGTAAAGGCGTTGTATGGCGTGTATGTGGAGTAAAGGGATAACTTAACACTTCATTCATCTAGTTTGTTATATATAACTTAACACTTCATTCATCTAGTTTGTTGTATATAACTTAACACTTCATTCATCTAGTTTGTTATATATAACTTAACACTTCATTCATCTAGTTTGTTGTATATAACTTAACACTTCACGAACGAACGATGTAATTTTGTTTATAGTCGCCACCGCATAAATGCATTTGGGCGACTGTATTTTCTAAGATGGTTATGTCCTAAGGTGATTCTTCTTGTCTAAGGTGATTCTTCTTGTCCTAAGGTGATTCTTCTGTGGTGGTTATTCGATGATGATTATACGTGTTCTGTGATGATTATTCCTATGCTTCTATGATGATTATTCCTGTTCTTCTACGTTGATTAGTTCGGTATTCTCTGAAGGTTCTGTATTCTGTGTGGCTTATGAAGACGTCATCAGGTGGTTACTTCTTTCTGTGCCGGCCAGGTTGACAAGGCCTGGTCTGTACGTGGTCCTTTGTAGGGCCACACTCCTCACTGTAGGTCACCCCGCAGCAGCATTAATACGGATCTGACAGTTAGACATCTGGTCGTCGATTGTCGCAAACGAGTCTACTAAACTCCGGTGTAGCTCGGGGGAGCGTGGATCCACGACTGTTGCCGCTCCCTCAGGTCCGCCGTCTCGTCTATCCGCCGGAGAAGTAAAAGAAGGAAGAGAAAGTGTCGAAAAAAGCCGGCGAAGATATAGTGCCAAAATATCACTATCTAGAGTGACCACTATCTAGAAGAGCTGGTGGATCTGTCCTGATGTGCTGTAGCCATGGATCCACATGCTGGTGAGCCTCCCCTTCACAAGATCGACGACCAGAAGATCCCAGAATCCTACGCTGCTGCTGCGGAATGTGCCCCGGTCACGACGTGCACGTCGTGAGGAGATCGACCGGGGCTTAACACTTCATTCATCTAGTTTGTTATATATAACTTAACACTTCATTCATCTAGTTTGTTATATATAACTTAACACTTCATTCATCTAGTTTGTTATATATAACTTAACACTTCATTCATCTAGTTTGTTATATATAACTTAACACTTCATTCACCTAGTTTGTTATATATAACTTCATTCACCTAGTTTGTTATATATAACTTAACACTTCATTCATCTAGTTTGTTATATATAACTTAACACTTCATTCATCTAGTTTGTTATATATAACTTAACACTTCATTCACCTAGTTTGTTATATATAACTTCATTCACCTAGTTTGTTATATATAACTTCATTCACCTAGTTTGTTATATATAACTTCATTCATCTAGTTTGTTATATATAACTTCATTCACCTAGTTTGTTATATATAACTTCATTCACCTAGTTTGTTATATATAACTTCATTCACCTAGTTTGTTATATATAACTTCATTCACCTAGTTTGTTATATATAACTTCATTCACCTAGTTTGTTATATATAACTTCATTCACCTAGTTTGTTATATATAACTTCATTCATCTAGTTTGTTATATATAACTTCATTCACCTAGTTTGTTATATATAACTTCATTCACCTAGTTTGTTATATATAACTTCATTCACCTAGTTTGTTATATATAACTTAACACTTCATTCACCTAGTTTGTTATATATAACTTAACACTTCATTCATCTAGTTTGTTATATATAACTTCATTCACCTAGTTTGTTATATATAACTTCATTCACCTAGTTTGTTATATATAACTTAACACTTCATTCATCTAGTTTGTTATATATAACTTCATTCATCTAGTTTGTTATATATAACTTCATTCATCTAGTTTGTTATATATAACTTCATTCATCTAGTTTGTTATATATAACTTAACACTTCATTCATCTAGTTTGTTATATATAACTTAACACTTCATTCACCTAGTTTGTTATATATAACTTAACACTTCATTCATCTAGTTTGTTATATATAACTTAACACTTCATTCACCTAGTTTGTTATATATAACTTCATTCACCTAGTTTGTTATATATAACTTAACACTTCATTCACCTAGTTTGTTATATATAACTTCATTCACCTAGTTTGTTATATATAACTTCATTCACCTAGTTTGTTATATATAACTTTATTCATCTAGTTTGTTATATATAACTTAACACTTCATTCATCTAGTTTGTTATATATAACTTCATTCACCTAGTTTGTTATATATAACTTAACACTTCATTCATCTAGTTTGTTATATATAACTTCATTCATCTAGTTTGTTATATATAACTTAACACTTCATTCATCTAGTTTGTTATATATAACTTAACACTTCATTCACCTAGTTTGTTATATATAACTTCATTCACCTAGTTTGTTATATATAACTTAACACTTCATTCATCTAGTTTGTTATATATAACTTAACACTTCATTCATCTAGTTTGTTATATATAACTTCATTCACCTAGTTTGTTATATATAACTTCATTCACCTAGTTTGTTATATATAACTTAACACTTCATTCATCTAGTTTGTTATATATAACTTCATTCATCTAGTTTGTTATATATAACTTAACACTTCATTCATCTAGTTTGTTATATATAACTTAACACTTCATTCACCTAGTTTGTTATATATAACTTCATTCATCTAGTTTGTTATATATAACTTCATTCACCTAGTTTGTTATATATAACTTAACACTTCATTCACCTAGTTTGTTATATATAACTTAACACTTCATTCACCTAGTTTGTTATATATAACTTCATTCACCTAGTTTGTTATATATAACTTCATTCACCTAGTTTGTTATATATAACTTCATTCACCTAGTTTGTTATATATAACTTAACACTTCATTCACCTAGTTTGTTATATATAACTTCATTCATCTAGTTTGTTATATATAACTTCATTCACCTAGTTTGTTATATATAACTTAACACTTCATTCACCTAGTTTGTTATATATAACTTCATTCACCTAGTTTGTTATATATAACTTCATTCATCTAGTTTGTTATATATAACTTCATTCATCTAGTTTGTTATATATAACTTCATTCATCTAGTTTGTTATATATAACTTCATTCATCTAGTTTGTTATATATAACTTAACACTTCATTCATCTAGTTTGTTATATATAACTTAACACTTCATTCACCTAGTTTGTTATATATAACTTCATTCACCTAGTTTGTTATATATAACTTCATTCACCTAGTTTGTTATATATAACTTCATTCACCTAGTTTGTTATATATAACTTAACACTTCATTCACCTAGTTTGTTATATATAACTTCATTCATCTAGTTTGTTATATATAACTTCATTCATCTAGTTTGTTATATATAACTTAACACTTCATTCATCTAGTTTGTTATATATAACTTAACACTTCATTCATCTAGTTTGTTATATATAACTTAACACTTCATTCATCTAGTTTGTTATATATAACTTCATTCACCTAGTTTGTTATATATAACTTCATTCACCTAGTTTGTTATATATAACTTAACACCTCATTCATCTAGTTTGTTATATATAACTTAACACTTCATTCATCTAGTTTGTTATATATAACTTCATTCACCTAGTTTGTTATATATAACTTCATTCACCTAGTTTGTTATATATAACTTCATTCACCTAGTTTGTTGTATATAACTTCATTCATCTAGTTTGTTATATATAACTTCATTCACCTAGTTTGTTATATATAACTTCATTCATCTAGTTTGTTGTATATAACTTCATTCATCTAGTTTGTTGTATATAACTTAACACTTCATTCATCTAGTTTGTTGTATATAACTTAACACTTCATTCATCTAGTTTGTTGTATATAACTTAACACTTCATTCATCTAGTTTGTTGTATATAACTTAACACTTCATTCATCTAGTTTGTTGTATATAACTTAACACTTCATTCATCTAGTTTGTTGTATATAACTTAACACTTCATTCATCTAGTTTGTTGTATATAACTTAACACTTCATTCATCTAGTTTGTTGTATATAACTTAACACTTCATTCATCTAGTTTGTTGTATATAACTTAACACTTCATTCATCTAGTTTGTTGTATATAACTTAACACTTCATTCATCTAGTTTGTTGTATATAACTTAACACTTCATTCACCTAGTTTGTTGTATATAACTTAACACTTCATTCATCTAGTTTGTTATATATAACTTCATCTAGTTTGTTATATATAACTTCGTTCATCTAGTTTGTTATATATAACTTCATTCATCTAGTTTGTTGTATATAACTTAACACTTCATTCAATATAATAATAAATCATCTTTCGTCATTATTGAACCAGTATATGATTGTAAGTAAGTAAGTTAGATTGGTAATCCAGGTATCACAGGTTCGATCCCCCGTCTGACCCTAATAAAATTAACAGTCTTTCAGATGGGACTTTAAACCAAGGTTTTGTGTCGGTGCTGTACACTGTGCACGTAAAAGAACCAGAGGTGACTCTGGAATGAGTCTCTGTCTGTATCATTGCACTATCCTCCAAAAATCTAAAATGAATAATCTCTTCAGGAGGCGTCGCTCATATGAGCAGCCGGTAGCGACGATAAATAAATGTAAAGTAAAACAAAATAAGTAAGTTAGTAAATATTTTATTATAGTGACATGTGCATTAACATATTTACAATTCATACATATAAACACAAATAAATATAGCACCAATGGATCTATAAGTCACCTGCAATGGATCTATAAGTCACCTGCAATGGATCTATAAGTCACCTGCAATGGATCTATAAGTCACCTGCAATGGATCTATAAGTCACCTGCAATGGATCTATAAGTCACCTGCAATGGATCTATAAGTCACCTGCAATGGATCTATAAGTCACCTGCAATGGATCTATAAGTCACCTGCAATGGATCTATAAGTCACCTGCAATGGATCTATAAGTCACCTGCATATTAAATAGTTATATATAACATTGTATAGCACCGGACCCAATGGATCTATGAGTCACCTGTATATTAAATAGTTATATATAACATTGTATAGCACCGGACCCAATGGATCTATGAGTCACCTGCATATTAAATATAACATTGTATAGCACCGGACCCAATGGATCTATGAGTCACCTGTATATTATATATAACATTGTATAGCACCGGACCCAATGGATCTATGAGTCACCTGTATATTAAATATAACATTGTATAGCACCGGACCCAATGGATCTATGAGTCACCTGTATATTAAATAGTTATATATAACATTATATAGCACCGGACCCAATGGATCTATGAGTCACCTGTATATTAAATTGTTAAATATAACATTATATAGCACCGGACCCAATGGATCTATGAGTCACCTGTATATTAAATTGTTAAATATAACATTATATAGCACCGGACCCAATGGATCTATGAGTCACCTGCATATTAAATATAACATTGTATAGCACCGGACCCAATGGATCTATGAGTCACCTGCATATTAAAATAACATTGTATAGCACCGGACCCAATGGATCTATGAGTCACCTGCATATTAATATAACATTGTATAGCACCGGACCCAATGGATCTATGAGTCACCTGCATATTAAATATAACATTGTATAGCACCGGACCCAATGGATCTATGAGTCACCTGCATATTAAATATAACATTGTATAGCACCGGACCCAATGGATCTATGAGTCACCTGCATATTAAATATAACATTGTATAGCACCGGACCCAATGGATCTATGAGTCACCTGCATATTAAATATAGCATTGTATAGCACCGGACCCAATGGATCTATGAGTCACCTGCATATTAAATATAACATTGTATAGCACCAGACCCAATGGATCTATGAGTCACCTGCATATTAAATATAACATTGTATAGCACCAGACCCAATGGATCTATGAGTCACCTGCATATTAAATTGTTAAATATAACATTATATATAAGTCACTGTGATAACATGAACAATAAGTTATTCAGTGATGGTAAGCATGGCATGATGTTAACAATGGAAGCTATGCAGCTGGCTTGTAATGAGATATGTAAATTGTAGAAACAGACTGGTCTGTAGTCCAGTGTTAACCAGTTAGACTGCGAATCCTGGGATCGCAGGTTCAATCCTCTGTCTGACCCTAATAATATTAACAGTCTTTCAGGTGGGACTTTAAGCTGAGGTCTCCTATCAGTGCTTTACACCGTGCACATAAAGGAACCAGAGAAGACTCTAGAATGGGCACTATTCTCCAAAATCTAAAATGTTTAATCTCTTCAGGAGGCGTCGCTTATATGGGCAACCAGTAGCCACGATAAATAAACGTACAAACACACATATTATAGGAAATAAAGTGTTTGCTTTTGTTTTGCAGCCACCAAGGATCGCTCGTGACACAGCCTTCTTCAACTGTTCTATAGGTGTTCAAAAAGGTACTAACATATAACCAATTACTCCACATATACACCTTCTAGCACATCTATTACTCCACATATACACCTTCTAGCACATCTATTACTCCACATATACACCTTCTAGCACATCTATTACTCCACATATACACCTTCTAGCACATCTATTACTCCACATATACACCTTCTAGCACATCTATTACTCCACATATACACCTTCTAGCACATCTATTACTCCACATATACACCTTCTAGCACATCTATTACTCCACATATACACCTTCTAGCACATCTATTACTCCACATATACACCTTCTAGCACATCTATTACTCCACATATATGCCTTCTAGCACATCTATTACTCCACATATACACCTTCTAGCACATCTATTACTCCACATATACACCTTCTAGCACATCTATTACTCCACATATACACCTTCTAGCACATCTATTACTCCACATATATGCCTTCTAGCACATCTATTACTCCACATATACACCTTCTAGCACATCTATTACTCCACATATACACCTTCTAGCACATCTATTACTCCACATATACACCTTCTAGCACATCTATTACTCCACATATACACCTTCTAGCACATCTATTACTCCACATATACACCTTCTAGCACATCTATTACTCCACATATACACCTTCTAGCACATCTATTACTCCACATATATGCCTTCTAGCACATCTATTACTCCACATATACACCTTCTAGCACATCTATTACTCCACATATACACCTTCTAGCACATCTATTACTCCACATATACACCTTCTAGCATATCTATTACTCCACATATACACCTTCTAGCACATCTATTACTCCACATATATGCCTTCTAGCACATCTATTACTCCACATATATGCCTTCTAGCACATCTATTCCCTCATCTAGACATGTATATGGAGATGTGTTTGTATTATTTCATGTCAGGAGTTGGCTTGTTGTGGTGCTACTCGGTGCCCGGCTGTGCCTGCTGTACTGTTCGGAGTGGCACCACCAGGTGTCGTCCTCCACCAAAAATAGCTGGAGAGTCACCATATGACCTAAGCTGTTGGTGCGACTTTAAACCCAAAACACAAACCAACATTGTATGTGACCAACATTGTATGTGACCAACATTGCAACATTGTACGTGACCAACATTGTATGTGACCAACCTTTCTAAAACCCAAAACACAAACCAACATTGTATGTGACCAACCTTTCTAAAATTATACAAATATTTTTAGCTCAATTGCAAAACAAGTTTTTACAACATTAGATTAATATTTCTTATGGAATCGATGGTCGTGAAGGAGAGAGGAGACAATGTGTATTTAAGTGTTTTGCCTAAGGACACCATTACCAAGGTTCTGACAGGGTTCAAACTGACAACCTGTCTGTTACCACATGGACATTGTATCCACTGACACCATGGAGGCTCCATTACACCATTGTATAATTATGATCACTCCATGAGACATTACTACCGTCCATGCTCGCCTATAAGACTAGCATTTCACCACCAGATTGTGGCCTGAAAGTGGCTTCCCGTCTTATAAATGAGTTCTAAAAATGTTTCTTATTTTTCTCTAAGTATATGTTAAATGATATTGCATCCATAATTACGATTTAGAAAGGAAAGCACACTGACAGTGAACATTTCTTCAAACATTGCCAAACATGCAATTTATTCTTGTGTCTCGTGTCCATTTTATCAACCCATCTTATATGCAAGTGCATGCCAACACCCCACAGATATTTCAGGACCGAAGTAGGGGGGTTGTCTTATATGCGAGATCGCCTTATAGGCGAGTGTACGGTAAACACGACCGAAGTAGGGGGGTTGTCTTATATGCGAGATCACGTTATAGGCGAGTGTACGGTAAACATGACCGAAGTAGGGGGGTTGTCTTATATGCGAGATCACCTTATAGGCGAGTGTACGGTAAACATGACCGAAGTAGGGGGGTTGTCTTATATGCGAGATCACCTTATAGGCGAGTGTACGGTAAACATGACCGAAGTAGGGGGGTTGTCTTATATGCGAGATCACCTTATAGGCGAGTGTACGGTAAACATGACCGAAGTAGGGGGTTGTCTTATATGCGAGATCACCTTATAGGCGAGTGTACGGTAAACATGACCGAAGTAGGGGGGTTGTCTTATATGCGAGATCACCTTATAGGCGAGTGTACGGTAAACATGACCGAAGTAGGGGGGTTGTCTTATATGCGAGATCACCTTATAGGCGAGTGTACGGTAAACATGACCGAAGTAGGGGGGTTGTCTTATATGCGAGATCACCTTATAGGCGAGTGTACGGTAAACATGACCGAAGTAGGGGGGTTGTCTTATATGCGAGATCACCTTATAGGCGAGTGTACGGTAAACATGACCGAAGTAGAGGGGTTGTCTTATATGCGAGATCACCTTATAGGCGAGTGTACGGTAAACAGGACCGAAGTAGGGGGGTTGTCTTCTATGCGAGATCACCTTATAGGCGAGTGTACGGTAAACAGGACCGAAGTAGGGGGGTTGTCTTCTATGCGAGATCACCTCATAGGCGAGTGTACGGTAAACAGGACCGAAGTAGGGGGATTGTCTTATATGCGAGATCACGTTATAGGCGAGTGTACGGTAAACAGGACCGAAATAGGGGGGTTGTCTTATATGCGAGATCACGTTATAGGCGAGTGTACGGTAAACAGGACCGAAATAGGGGGGGTTGTCTTCTATGCGAGATCGCCTTTTAGGCGAGTGTACGGTAAATAACTGTATTTTCCAAAATATTTTGTGAAATGTTAGGCATTCCAAATGGAGAGGGGGGGGGGAGTATTGTATTTTATCATAATATCATTAAGTAAGTTAATGTCATTGTCTAAGGATTGTCATCTCATCACAAAATGTTGGCATCTTATTTCTACTGTCCATTGATACAATCAGATTTTATCTGCTTCCTTTATCTCAGATGTTGACCTATACAGAAAATTACATGCAAAGGAGTTTCAACCCCAGTCATCAGTTTTTGATGCACCAGAGATAAAGGCAGTGGAGTTTTATTGGAAGTCATTTAGAAATGATCATCAGGAACCAGCTTTAAAAATCAACTTCTCACTCCCTAAAGGTACGGTATAACATGATGACATTGCTAACCCTCACTGTGCTGGAAACCAGTACAGTCAAACGGTTGAAACCTGTCTCTGGGCCATGGGAATCACAGAAAGTGGAAAAACCCCTATCTCTATGTTCATAAGTAACCCCTATCTCTATGTTCATAAGTAAACTATTATTTGATCATTCAATTAAGCATATTTAACAAACAAATAATTATTGTTGTTTTATGCTGATAAATGTTTTTATGATGCAATGATGCAATGGTGCAATGATGCAATGGTTTACTGAAGGGTGCTAGAGAATACCACTGCTTCAGAATGCAGGCTACCAACATTTAGCAGATTTTAGCAGGTTATGAATGGACTCAACAAAATCTGTACTTCTCAAGTTTTAAAGTTTACCATGTACAATTGTATTCACAGGTTATGGTTGGCAGCTACCGAAAGCTGTACTTCTGAAATTTCAAAGTTTACCAGGACGTTTTGAAGACGAATATTACTTTAAATGTCCAAAAGAGAGAATTTTCGAGTTCCATGGTTATTCCAACTCCAACATTACATTTGATTTGATGAACCCTGTGAGTTTGAAAATCTTTCTAGTTTTATATTATCATCCACATTTGTGTTGGGCTTACCATCTCCATGGCTTAGTGGTTAAGGCGTCTGCTTACAGAGCGGGAGGTTGAAGGTTCGAACCTTGTCTGGGGTTCATTCTGATATGGCCAGTTGGTGAGCCGCCAACTAATTGGTAACAGCCTGGCGCCTGGCCTTCAAGGATAGTACTGATGTCCATAAGAGGTGTCTCATAAGTCAGAAATGACTGGACTTTTCAATAGGGGTGACACTATAATAAACAAACACTACTTTTGTATTTGGCTTAAATTGAGGGAAATAATGTAAACTAAACTGTTCTGTCCCAAATGAGGAGTTATTAATAAGCATGGTTTGGTTGGTATCTGCCCATTCTTCCTCCAGTCATGCAAACAGACATCCTCTGTCATTCTCTACACACATGTTTACAGCTAAGCTACCATCATTCTCTACACACATGTTTACAGCTAAGCTACCGTCATTCTCTACACACATGTTTACAGCTAAGCTACCGTCATTCTCTACACACATGTTTACAGCTAAGCTACCATCATTCTCTACACACATGTTTACAGCTAAGCTACCGTCATTCTCTACACACATGTTTACAGCTAAGCTACCGTCATTCTCTACACACATGTTTACAGCTAAGCTACCATCATTCTCTACACACATGTTTACAGCTAAGCTACCGTCATTCTCTACACACATGTTTACAGCTAAGCTACCAACGGTTTATAATTTCTTGGAACTGAATGATTGACAGTCGATTATGAAAGAAAATTGTTTTAAAAATGTTTGCATTAACTTAAAGAAATGTGTGAGGATTATATTTGCAATTAAATAATACTTAATATTACAAACAGAAAGCCGAATAGTTTCTTAAACATATATACAGTTGAGTTAACGAATTAAAGAAGCCATTTAATTAATTCTAGTTATATGACCCTAAGTGCCTCCAATTCAACCATAATAAATTTACCCATGCTTGCCAATTTAGGGTAGGACGTGTTCCTGGTACCCACCCCCTAAAGCCGCCTATGTAAAGAGATGTTTTATTTCAGCGTGAGCTGATGTTTGACTGCCTGGTAGGACTGAAAGACACTCTACTAGAAGAGAGATTGATGTACAATATCACACTTCAAACTGTACAAGGAAAAAATGCTTCATACATCACTATGGTTACAGGTAGGCGTAGCGCGATTCATTAACGCATTTATTGCACTATTGGGACTGCTATTGTTGTTTAGTGATGAACATTCCCAAGGTCATGGGTTTGGTTACTGGCTCAGACATGTCAAGTTATTAGCATACTAAGGGGACAATAAGAATGTGCTTTTCAGTCGGTCTGTAGCATAGGCATCCTACACATACCCTGACCCACCTTGCAGCACAGGCATCCTACACATACCCTGACCCACCTTGCAGCACAGGCATCCTACACATACCCTGACCCCACCCCCCCTGCAGCACAGGCATCCTACACATACCCTGACCCACCTTGCAGCACAGGGCATCCTACACATACCCTGACCCCACCCCCCCCTGCAGCACAGGCATCCTACACATACCCTGACCCACCTTGCAGCACAGGCATCCTACACATACCCTGACCCACCTTGCAGCACAGGCATCCTACACATACCCTGACCCACCCCCCCTGCAGCACAGGCATCCTACACATCCTGACCCACCTTGCAGCACAGGCATCCTACACATACCCTGACCCCACCCCGCAGCACAGGCATCCTACACATACCCTGACCCCACCCCCCCCTGCAGCACATGCATCCTACACATACCCTGACCCCCCCCCATGCAGCACAGGCATCCTACACATACCCTGACCCCACTCCCCTGCAGCACAGGCATCCTACACATACCCTGACCCCCCCCCTGCAGCACAGGCATCCTACACATACCCTGACCCCCCCTGCAGCACAGGCATCCTACACATACCCTGACCCACCCCGCAGCACAGGCCTCCTACACATACCCTGACCCCCCCTGCAGCACAGGCATCCTACACATACCCTGACCCACCCCGCAGCACAGGCATCCTACACATACCCTGCCCCCCCCCCCCCCCCCCCCCCCCTGCAGCACAGGCATCCTACACATACCCTGCCCCCCCCCCTGCAGCACAGGCATCCTACACATACCCTGACCCCCCTGCAGCACAGGATCCTACACAACCCTGACCCCACTCCCCTGCAGCACAGGCATCCTACACATACCCTGACCCCCCCCCCCCCTGCAGCACAGGCATCCTACACATACCCTGACCCCCCCTGCAGCACAGGCATCCTACACATACCCTGACCCCACTCCCCCTGCAGCACAGGCATCCTACACATACCCTGACCCCCCCTGCAGCACAGGCATCCTACACATACCCTGACCCCACCCCGCAGCACAGGCATCCTACACATACCCTGACCCACCCCCCCTGCAGCACATGCATCCTACACATACCTGACCCCCTCCCCCTGCAGCACAGGCATCCTACACATACCCTGACCCCCCCCCCCCCTGCAGCACAGGCATCCTACACATACCCTGACCCCCCCCTGCAGCACAGGCATCCTACACATACCCTGACCCCACCCCGCAGCACAGGCCTCCTACACATACCCTGACCCCCCCTGCAGCACAGGCATCCTACACATACCCTGACCCACCCGCAGCACAGGCATCCTACACATACCCTGCCCCCCCCTGCAGCACAGGCATCCTACACATACCCTGCCCCCCCCCCCTGCAGCACAGGCATCCTACACATACCCTGACCCCCTGCAGCACAGGCATCCTACACATACCCTGACCCCACTCCCCCTGCAGCACAGGCATCCTACACATACCCTGACCCCCCCCCCCCCCCTGCAGCACAGGCATCCTACACATACCCTGACCCCCCCTGCAGCACAGGCATCCTACACATACCCTGACCCCACTCCCCTGCAGCACAGGCATCCTACACATACCCTGACCCCCCCCTGCAGCACAGGCATCCTACACATACCCTGACCCCCCCCCCCCCCCCCCCCCTGCAGCACAGGCACCTCCTACACATACCCTGACCCCACCCCGCAGCACAGGCCTCCTACACATACCCTGACCCCCCCTGCAGCACAGGCATCCTACACATACCCTGACCCACCCGCAGCACAGGCATCCTACACATACCCTGCCCCCCCCCCCCCCCCCTGCAGCACAGGCATCCTACACATACCCGCCCCCCCCCCCCCCCTGCAGCACAGGCATCCTACACATACCCTGACCCCCCTGCAGCACATGCATCCTACACATACCCTGACCCCCCCCCCCTGCAGCACAGGCATCCTACACATACCTGACCCACTCCCCTGCAGCACAGCAGCATCCTACACATACCCTGACCCCCCCCCCCCCCCCTGCAGCACAGGCATCCTACACATACCCTGACCCCCCCCCTGCAGCACAGGCATCCTACACATACCCTGACCCCACCCCGCAGCACAGGCCTCCTACACATACCCTGACCCCCCCTGCAGCACAGGCATCCTACACATACCCTGACCCACCCCGCAGCACAGGCATCCTACACATACCCTGCCCCCCCTGCAGCACAGGCATCCTACACATACCTGCCCCCCCCCCCCTGCAGCACAGGCATCCTACACATGTATTGATCTGATAAGTCACTCAGTATTGAAACCCCACTGGCCAACTATCTATACATTTCTAAAGCAATAGACGGCGGTGAGTTTTGAATAGACTAAATCGATCATTGGAAAACTGTCAAGAGTATGTTTATTGAACTATTGGAAACACATATGCCTTTTTATCAAGCGGGTCTTGGTGATAGACTTGAATATGAACTTACATTCAATGATTATAATAAAGTAATCAAATCAACCGTTGCAACTTCAACTTATACAATCAAAAATATTTGTTTGGAATTTGATACTGTTTCTGATACTGAATTAGCAAGACAAATAAGACAGCAAGTCAGTGGTAAAATGGTTATTTTATATGACAGAATACTTAGACACAGGAAAATAACTAAAAACAAATCTGATACGCTTTGGAATATTAATCTAAATGTTCCAGCTAGAAGTATGAAAGGTATTCTAATGTTGTTTGAAGACCCAGAGAGAATATCAACTGAAACTTATTACAATCCTAAAATAACAAAAGTAGAAATGACAATAGAAGGAGTCCCAAATCAGTTGTACAGTCAAGGAATGAAAGCATATCAACAGTGGGATGAGATAAATAAGTTCTTTGCTTTTAATTCGAAACGAAATAAAGAAATAAATATGTTTGTAAAAGAGTTGTGCTTCACTGATACAACATTAGAAAAATATCTCACAACCAGTTATGCATTATGGTTGGATTTACGTTCAACGGATGA